>CAJVPT010004483.1:0-13406 GCA_910592055.1 Acaulospora colombiana | reverse complement strand
AGTTTGCACTCCTAGTTGTTCTGTTCATGTTGTTCGCTTTTTCCAATTCTACTGCGCCACAGGTGAACGGGAAAGAGAATGCAAAATGGCAATAATATGTTCTTTCTCTTTTTTTCTTTTCACTTTGAATTTTCATCAATCTATTTGATAAGTTTAGGGCCTTTATAAGAAAAGTTATCTTTTGAGCTGTAGTTTTGCCTGGCAAGTCTATAGCTAGGATATCAATTTTGGTGCTTTCTCTGCCATAACGAGTGGTTTTGTCAAAAGGAGAGAGGGGTCTTGGTTTAATGGTTCAACTGTCTAATTTCTGTTTGCCCTTGTCATCAACTTGTTGCCATCATGAGATTAAGGCTTGGTTTTTTTTTTTTATCTTTATCTCTATATTTGAGTCATTCATGCATGCTACTTTTTGTGTTTCATTAATTAGTTCTTGAAGACTTCTTCTTGTGTCTTCATATTGGCTGTTATTAGGATACTGTTGAGTTGGTTTATTGTTGAGTCTTTGATAGCAGAAATGTTTTCTTCAACTTCTTTACTCCAGTTAATAATCTGAACAGTTATTATTGATAGATTGAATGTTATGATCTATATTGCCAAGTTCTGGGACAGGTTTTGAATATTGAAGTCTTCCCTATATGTTTCATTTTGATTGTTTTCTTTGGCTTTCCCTTTGTTTATACTGTTTTCCTTTACTGCTCACATTGTTGTTTCTTTGTATGACTTGTTTGCATTACCTCTTGTAAAAATGTTCTCATTATAGTTAGGTCTTCACTGAACCATTTTATTGCAAAGTTCTCTTTAAGAGAACATCTCTTCATTACCTTTTCTTTTTCTTTAAGAACTACTATAAAAGAAATTTTTTTTGAAAAATAGATCTGCGAAAAAGAGTTTTTTTTTTTGTCACAATATATTATATCATAAATATAAATATTTCATAATATATATATAGGATAGATAGATATAACTACATACAAATAACTGATACACTAGAATCAATAAATAAAACATTATAGAGAATATAGCAAGATATCTATTCCAAGTAGTACAAAATATATACTAATTCATCAAATAGATCTATAATAGTATACAGGTCCCCTTTTTAATGATGGGTTCCTAAAGTTTTTGGTATATAAAATTATGCAAATTATTTATGTCTCTTTTTGAGAGACAAAATTCATAATTCTTCACTTTAATAGGGACAAAAGTCGGAAAATACTATAAATCAATGATTTGGATAATGAAGAACAATTGTAAGTAGTTTTTTTATAATTATTAATTTAAAAATTTTAATGTTTTCAATGAGGGACATTTGAATTTTATCCTTGCCTTCCCTTTAGGGACCCATTTTTACTCCTTTCTGCAACCAGGCAAAAACCTTATTTATAATACAATTTGGTTGCTTAGAATACATAGTTTTACCTTCAAAAAATGCAACAAGCAATTTTCAAACTATTATGGAAGCTGACACTATTATTTTTTTTTATAAGTGTAGCAGGCCTACTTTATTAATTTTAGTGTAGTACATATTACTTGAATTAATAAGTTATTTACTAACTCTTTTTCTTTATGTATTTTTCTACACTAACTTATTAAAAAGATAATTGATTTTGACAATCTTTTATGGCTTGTTGCTCTTTGCTAGGAACTAATGTGCCTAGGCTCTGTTAGTACTAATTTGAAAGATATCAAAGATATTGTGTATTCCTTTCAGGATGTTACCTATTATGTTCTATGTGCAAGCTTGTTGTGGCCTGTTTGTTAATATTCTTTCTTTTTTGTGTGACCTCTGTTGCATTTTCTTTCTCTTTAGTTTGATGTATGTTTTGTTTATTCACTATTCTTTTTCCCATTATAGCATCCTTTTGCATCTGTCAAGTCAGATGTTGAAAGTAAGAAATCTAGTATATTGCATAATACTTTTAAGGATGTATAGCAACTTTTTGTATCCTATTGTTTCTATGATAAAGTTATTTAGGGCCTTGCTAATACCTCCTCTGAAGATGAGCATTTTTAGGTTTTTAGTGCTGAGCTTTACTTTGTTGTGTGTTAATTGAGAGGATTTTTTATTTTTCCTGTAGTGGAGTTCTGTGTATATTTTTTTGTTGATTTCCTCATAGATATTGATATTGTATTGGGTATAGATAAAAGGGTAGTTGTTATGTTCTATTTCTCTGCAACTGTGACACTTGTTTGTTTTTTATATATTGGGGTGTCTTTTGTAGTGTTTGTCTATAGTTAAGAGTTCTTGGTTCCATAGTTTAATAGAGAAGCTGCATTGTTGAGAGTCCCACTTGTCTGTTTATGGGTTGTTAAGTTTGGTTGGATGGAGGAGTGCGAAGCTCCTTTTCCAATCTATTTCATTTTGATTGGCTCAAGTGATGAATATGTTTCTATTGAGCTGTTTTCAATCTATTGTGAGGTGTGCTTGGTGGATCTGCTTAATAGCCCCTCTAATATTTTGTGTGATCTCAGTGTTGCCATTGTAGTATATTTGCAGGTGATTAAGTTCTAGACATATAGTAAGAATTGTGTTGTGGTTATATTTGTCTCTGTTTGACACTGCTTGACGTGCCAGTTTGTCAACTCTTTTGTGTAATGGGGCATTGTGTTTTTTTGACATTTTGTGCCAGGTTATCTTTTATTGAAAGGTGTTTGTTATGTTGTGAAAGTTGAGAATCATTCTTTTTTCTTGGTGTTTGACTAGTTTCTAGTTGATTGTGGGCTTGTGATAGTCTAGGATAAGTTTTTGTAAGTCAGTATATATGTTAATTATTTTGTCTTTCCCAGCTATTATACAGGTGATAGTGACTGCTAGAATTTCTGATCTATATGCCGATACTTGTCCTATGAAGGTTGCGTTGAACTCCAAATGTGTGTCATTTTGCATAATAAAGATTATTTCTACTCCTATGTTTTGGTAGTTTTCTGTTTTGATGCTTCCATCAGTATATACTGTAATACGTTACTTTATTTCCAGTCTTCTTTTGATTGCTGATATTTCTGTATATAGATTGCTCTGCACTCTTATGATTTGTTTGAGTGTTTTTGTGCTTACTATTTCGTGAGTGATTTTTATTGAGTCCGGTGTGGCATTGGGTTGTTGCCACCACTTGGTCCAGCTCTGTGGGGATATTTGTAGTCTTGGCTTGAAGATGTTATCCTCACTTTGATTAGATTTGGTGATTTCGATAATGGATGTTATGTCAGGAAGGACATTGATGTTTCCATGCAGCAATTATGAACTCATTAGTTTATGTAAGTGATGAGTTGGCAACCTTTGCATACTTAGACTAGTGACTTGAAGTGTTTTAGTTTAATATTTTTTTTGTTGTGGCTAACTCATTGATAGTTATAATTTGCACTATTTTTTTAAAAAAAACCAGTCTTTTTATTTAGGTTCATGGATTCTTGGATGTATGAGAGCAAGTAGGTTGAGTCCTGCTTCTATAGTACCTTGCATTAGGAGTTTATCTATTCTTGTACGGATGTATTTGTATCATCCGGGTTCTTTTCTTTTGTTTGATCTTTTGTTAAGACAGTCTACCTAGTGCCACTGTAGTGTTTTTGTTTGGAATGTGTCTAGGATTTGTTCTTGTCAGCATAGCTTGTGTTTCTTGAGATTCTGTTGATGTAGGTTCATCCAAGTCTCATCTAGGAGGAATTCTAGGTGTCTGCCTGAAGGTGGAAGTGAATTAATCTAAATGTTCTAAAATTGTATGCTTTCTTTTTGTAATATTCTTAGTTCATCTTGGAGAAAATTGAGGTCCTTTTTGTAGACCTTTGGGTATTTTTCAGTGATGTTGGTCTTCTGCTATGCATTATATTGAAGTTTTTGAATCTTGAGTCTGGTAACTAGGCCAGCTATGTTTTTTGCCTTATAAAGGGCTTGGAAATTGCTAGCAAATTTTGTTGTTGTCACATATTTAGTTCCATTATGTTGTATAAAGAGGCTAAGTATAGGATCGTATTAGTACATGTTATCACTAGCTTAGTTCTTCTTCTGAAGTTGGTTCTGATCCTTGCATTGATTTTGGATATTTCTTCCTTTGTCAGAATAGTATCCTATAGTAGGTATTCAATCTGAGGAAATAATATATAGTTTGTTATGTATCTGTGTATCTTGTCTGTTAGTTGTTTACTTGTTAAGATTCAGCATATATTATTGACTTTCTTTTTGATGAGCTGCCACTGGTGGTGTTTTCCTCCTTTTTCTTCATACCAGACAACCAGAACTCTAATGGCATTGTTATTGAGTACAGCTTGTATAAGATAATTTTGAAAGGTGATAAGTTCTTTTTGGTCGTTGATTATGAGAAGCTCTAATTTCGATGGGTTTACAGTAATATCATTAAGGTAGTAAAATGAGCTTCTAATTGCAGTGATATATTTTATCTCTTCTTTGCTTTGTGTAATGAATATGGTGTCATCCATATATGCTGTTATGGAAATGCTTACCTCTTATGCTTTGGACTTTGGATCTGTAGGGTCTTTGGTAAGCATATAGTGTATCCTTACATTTTGTTGATTCTGTTTATCAGGGAGTCATAATATATTCTCCAGATAATTGATGAAATCGTGTCTTCTTGATCTATGCATTCATGTACCTTGTATAGTTCTGTGTTTCCAAAGTGTGGATGACAATATTTGTTCTATCTGTAAAGAATGCTTTAATGATGTTTTGTTTTGTTTGGGAATTATATTTGCTCCATAGCAAATATGAGCCTTGAAATATTGACTGTGTCGTAGGCCTTGTTCATATCCTGGAAGAGCATATGGCATGATTTTTTGATTCTCAGGCATTTTCCAGGATACTGTTGATGATCGTGATTAGTTCTCTAGTGCTGTGACCTGGTAGGGCTACCCAGTTATGTTCTGAGAGTATGGATGGAGTGTGCGTGCTTTTGTTATTCTATTTGTTAGTATTTTGGTAAATATTTTTTGATAGATTCTAGTATTATTATTGGACATGTGATATTAATATCATATTGCCAGTCCTTCAGCTTCGGTATTGGATATTGGTTCCTTTTTTCCACTCCAAGGATATGTTCCAAGTGTTTAATACCTTGTTGAGAAAGTCCACAAGGCTTTGGATCATGGCTGGTCCTAGTTTCTTATAGACAATGTAAGGGATGTTGGATGGTCCTGGCACTGATTTGTTACTGGTACTGAATATAGTTTGCTTGACTTCTTCTATTGTAATGGTTTGTGTTGTGTCAAAAAACCACTCTTCTTGGATATTGGGGAGAGGTTCATAGTCTTGTTCCCAGGTGGTACCTCAGTAATTAATTATGTTTCAACTTTTTGTCCATTGTTCAAAGTGATTCCTGACTGTTTGTTTAATCTTTTTAGGTTCAAAAATTATGCTTTTTTCATTGTTATCTTCTTGTTTTATGAGTTTGCTGATAATAATACTATGATTTAAGTCATTTAGAATGGTTTTGATTATCCGTTTCTTAACTGTACTCAGCCATTTTTCTCTGTTAGTTTTGAAATGCTATTTGTCCTATGTATTTTTGTATGTATATCTTTTTTGAAACCCAGTTTGATTGTTTAAATTTGCTTATCGATGGCTTTGATGTATCTCTCAGGTTTGATGTTATGGGTCAATTCTAGGATTGATACTGTTTGGTATATTGCTTGATGTAGATTCATTGCCTCAGGCTGTAATCAGGTATTTGGGTCCTTTTTGAGTTTTGCTACTTCTTTTCTTAGTTGCATGAGTTGTAAAGAATGATGGGTCTTGATTTATCGATTGGGCATTGTTGTTGGCACTGCTTTTCTTTAATCTTTTTGATATGTTTATTGGCATGTAATAATATTGCTTCTCTGAGAGCATTTCAGTTGTGGTCTATTGATGTTGTTCTATTATTGATGTCTTTCTTCCATGTTGTTGCAAAGAACTCTATATCTTCTCTGAAATGCTTCCAACCTGGAGTTTGGTATTGGTCCAGTTATATCTCGTATTATTATTGGGTTTTTTTAAGCATTTGTATGGTATTTCTATTTGCCAGAATTCAACAGTGCACGATTGAGCCTTGTGGTCTGTGTGGATAATACTGCTCCAGCTTTAATGTATATTTATGTCTATTGAGGTCCATGTTGGTTTGGAGTGGATTCATATGCTGTCTATTCTACTATTTGTGTACTGTGATGACCATGTGAAGCCTCGTATGGTGGGGTTTTAATATCTGAATGTGTCAATAAATCCAAGTTTTTTCAGTATATTGAAGAATTGATTTTCTATTTTTGATTGGATTTTGTGAGTTGTACTGAATTTGTCTAGACAAGGGTTTGGGTATGTGTTGAAGTCTCCGGTGATGGCTATGTACCAGTTGTTGCTGATGTGTTGTTTTGCTAGGTTTATGATTTGTTTCTGAATGGTGTCTCTCTCTTTGCCTGGTTTTGCTACTAAGTAGACATCTATGATTCTATAGTAGCTTTTCCTGGAAAAAGCCAGGTCAATGCAGATGATACAGCCTTCGATTATTTGTTTGCTAATGATGTGGTCTGCAAGTTTTTGCTTGATTGCTATGCCCACTCTAGATCTGATTGGGTTGGAATATGTCCACTATATTATGTATCCTTCAGTTTCCAGTTGTGTGATTTTCTGAGTCCATTTGTTTTCTGTGGACACTATGATATTCCATTGGTTTTGTTTCCACATTTCCATCCAAGTTTCTCTTTTGTGTAATTCGGTTAAGCCTTGAACATTGAGTGTGGTGATGGTCCAGAAGGGTTTGTCCTTGTTTATATCTGCTTCTATGTTGTTGTTTTGATTTGATTTTTTTTTTTGAGGGGAAAGATTTCTCGCAGTTTTTGGTATTTGTTTTTGTGTATAAAGGTGGAGGAAGGAGATAAATTGTGTGTTTGGTGGGGAGAGGTTGTGGTAGGGGGTGCTTGCGTTCTTTTGTTATGCCATTGGGTATGGGTGGTGGGAGTTCATTAAGTCTATCATTGGTTGTTGGGGGTGGTGAAGGTTGTTTGGTATCCTTTGTTGAATGTGATATTGTTGTTGTGTTGTGTGCCTAAGTTCTGCATGGCTAGTTGAAATTCTTGGTGCATCTGGTATATATTGTTTTGAATGTATTGTTGCTGGTTTCTTACTTGCTTGATTGGGTTGATGGTTTGTGTCTGGGTTTCTGAGGGTAGGGGAATGTCTGTAGATTGACTTTGTGTAGGTTCTTCCATTTGATATTCATTAAGGCTTGCTTCATCAAAATCTTTCTCTCAAGTAGGGCCATCAAGTTAAGTCTCAATGGCTTTGATGTGTTCATTCATTTCTGCCATTTTTCTTCTATATTATCTTCAAGGTCCTTTTTAGAAAATTTTTGTAGGAATTCTTTATTTACGAACAAAAAATAAAATATATTAAAATAATATGATATACTTTATCTATTGCGCCATTGTAATGGTTATTTAATTAATTATACCTCATTTATAATTACGCATTATAACGGAGATACTTGAATAATTACACCCCATCTTGCTCACAACTTGAGGCACGAAAATCAGGTCGAACATCGCAGGTCAACCTTTCGTTTCTTTCAAAATCGTAATATAACGAGTCTTTTTACGATGATTATATTTATTAACTATTAAATGAGTCCTATAGGCGAAAGTACCAATAAGAAAATGCATTAAAAGAATGGTCAAACAAAATCTCATATTAAACTTTGTAGCTCTTTGATGTTGTAATTTTTTTTCTCTGCAAAGTCGATAAAAAACTGTTTACCGGTACATAATCATGCACATAATGCTATAATAAAAGGTGTTACATAAAATATTTAATTTTTATATTTGTACTGTATTGTAATTAAAATGCTTAGTCATAAATAAGATCAAAATTATGCAGTTAACTACGTAGCCATTTGCGAACCAATAATTTTAATAAAAGTTTCTGATCGAATATTGCAATTTTGTAGAAATCGCGCCTTCTTTCTTTTACATTTTCACAGCATGTATTTTATTATTTTAAAGTTTCATTATACGTAAATTACACAGATATCTTTCGCCATTTGGTAACACAATATGAAATTTTGCACGACCTAATTTGATTACGTTTGGCCCCTTGTACTATTTTTTATGTCAATTAAAATTAATATCTTTGTTTTATTACTTATGCCATTTAAATATAGGCCTCTTTGTTTTATTCCTAATGCAAATTGAAAATTGACCTTATAGTTCTATTCCTTATACCGATTAAAATTGTCTTCTTTTTCTATTACTTATACAAATTAAAGTTGATCTCTTTGTTCTATCCCTTGTGCCAATTAATGTAGATTGAAAATCGACTTCTTGGTTCTATTCCTTATATTAATTAAAAATTAACATCATTGTTCTATTCCTCATTCCTATTAAAAATCGACCTCCTTGTAATATTCCTTATATCAATTAAAAGCTCTAAAATAAATATCTAAATGCTATTCTCGCATATTCGAAAAAAAAAGAAAATAATATAATTAAATTAGTCCAAGCATGTAAAATATTTGCAACTATGTTTATTTATTTTAATTTAATAATTAAAATTTTAAAGAATTTTTAAAAAAAAAAAAAATAAAAAAAAAACCCAAATTATATATTAATTAGCTTGTACGTTTATTAATGTAAAAATATTATATCATATAATATTTTAACTTTAAATAGTTATCTAAAAATATAAGGGGGATTAGACGTGACTCTAGGTACTGTATACCAAATGTTCGTCCGCGATTATTTATACAAAACTTCGATTGATTAATAAAACTTAACTTCTTGTTTTAAATACATCTCAAAACAAGAAAGACAACTTAAATCAATACCGCAACCTAAAATATCGTACTTTTCTAAATATTACGCTAGAACAAATTATTTTATTTTTTGCATCGGTCTACTTTCGGAAATCTTAATCTTATAATAATTAAAAGTCTAAGAATTTTGAAGACATAAAAGAATTCAAAAATTAAAGATAATTTCAACGGTTTGGCATTTTAATTGTGCTTCGTGCGAACTGGTTTAAACCTGTTTAACTGACCGGCGAAAATCAGTCACGCTTTCTTATTACGTACATGTTTTAAAACATTAATAAATTAATGTTTATTTAAAAAATCACTATGTAGTAAAATAATTATAGGCAAAAGTTTTTCAAAAAATTAACAGAGATTTAGAAATATTATAATTCCATGAGGTCGTAAAACTTCATTTTTTAACTCCTTATTCCCTCCCGGTATTTTGTCAAAATCCTCATATTTTTTTCTAAATCTCTCTAGTATCGTTAACTGTCATCAAATCCTTGTTTTTCATGTTTATCCACCATGTCGAAGGGAATCTCGTAAGCAATAAAGTTGCAACGTTCATAATGTATAAAACCCAATATTTTATTCGTAATTCCGTATTCTACAATGGTCGATGCTATTTGTCCGATCGAAACCGCTCGTGCATTTACATATATTTCTTCATAGGCATTATTCATAAGCGCAACTATAAAAAAAAAAAAAAGGTTAATGCAGTAGTTATTAGATTTGATGGGATGATATTACCACTTACTCAGAACATTAAAAATTATAATTGATGTGCTAAATGAGAAGCCAATCTTGTAGATGAATAGTAGACTGTTGCTCGACCATGAATACAGTGAACTGTAGTCATTCAAAAGCATTGACCATGTATTTATGAGAGAATCGCCAAAATTTGTAAATGAATTTGATGTAGTTGGATCAGGAGGGGTTTTTGACAAGAGAATAAATAACGAATGGGAGAAGGCGAATAGTACGAAAAATAAAAATAAGAGTAGATATTTGATCTTCCAAATGATTTCCTCAAAAACTATTTTTGCAGTAGAAATATTAGTATTACGTATTGGGTTACTGTTCTTTGTTTAGAGCAGAATTATCAGAAAATATTAATTAACCTGCAATAAAAATGCCGAAGCCCTTAAATATGCGAAGCCGTAAAATAACAAAAATCCACGCGAATAATATTGAGACTGATTGGAGACCAGGAGACGTGGTATTACTATAATATTCCAAGAACACAGTAATAGCAGGAAGAACCAGTGCTGCGAACCCAACAATGATTTCCCATGTCTTAAAGACTAAAATACGGGCGATTCGACCTTTTGGCACATTATGTGCACAAAATACAAATTTAATGTACATTGAAAACATAACAAACCAAGCACATGTCATAAGCAATCCAACGAATAAACTTGCAATCTGCAACTTTTCGTTTCTGTTGGTGTTGCTAATCACCGCGATAAAAAGGCCAAAATGGATGGCGTAATAAAACATTAGCAAGGAAAAAATAATCCAAATGTTTTTTTCACGATACATGTACATGACAATTGCATCGAAAATTGGCGATTTAAAAGTCTCGGCAGAACGGTAAAAGGCTAATTTCTGAAAGCAACTGAGGTCGTGAAGAAAGAATTCAAGTATTGTTGATTCAATTATTTTTTGGAGATAAGATGCTTTAAGTTTTTCCTGCACATTTATTTTTAGCTTCGGACGATTAAATAGACCGGGGAGCACTGCCACATAGTCGGGAAAACGAATATTATCAGGGTCTCTCGTATCAAAAGTATCCGGACCGCGAATAGAACCACCGAATTTATAAGCGGACTTTTCCAATGCATAAGAAAGTATGTTCGGGTATCGAAGGGCGAGCTGCGGAAGTACCCTAGTAATTACCGACATAGATTCTATTGTGTTCTTCCTACAACATTCTCCAATGATTTGCTGCATTAAGGGTATATGGTCAGCTTCAATTGCTTTTCCTAAACAATAAGTAAGTATTTTAGGGTATTCATCGTCTTTCTCATATTCAATGACTTCCTGTATCAAAAGGATGTTGATTTCGCGGTCATTCTTTTCTGAGTTGATCATTTTTAAAAGGTCGTACATTCCATCTGAACATTTAGAATTATGAAATGCTCTAATAACTACGGAAATATATTCCTTTTTGTCTTTCTCATCTTTCTTAATAAGTTCTTTCATTATATCGTATACGTGACCGCCTTTGTCATCTTCAATTATTTTTTTCAATTCACTTTCTATTTTCTCTATTTCATTCTCTTTGTTTACGAGTTGGTTCTTTTCAATTTTATCTATCGGTTCACTTTCTATCTTCTCTACGTCATTATCTTTGTTTACGAGTTTGTTTTTTTCGATTTTATCTATTAATTCACTTTCTATTTTATTTGCGTCATTGTCTTCTTCGAATTTATTATTATTTATATGTATTATGGTATAATCCTCTTTTGCATAGCTCTCCATTTCTTCCTTACGATTATTCTTGTCCATAATCATTTTGTTAAGCCAGAAAACTTTAACCGTACCTCTAAATAACAATATATATACTGTAAGTATTTTTCTAATTGGTAATTGATTTTGTGAACCAATTGTTGTACGTGAAACAAATAACTCTAAATATTATTTAACAATGGACAAACAAAACAATGCTGTGTAAGTAATGTAGCAAATAACTAAATAGTAATTAGTAATTGTGTTGTGCGATAAAATTGTGACCCTAAGAAAGCATAACGAACAACTCAAATTATTATTTAGAAATGTAGTAATGTTACATTTATTTCGAATGTATCTGTAATATGTATAATAACAAGTGCTGTAACTAACAACTCAAATAATGTTTAACAATGAATGTTTAAGTTCCTTGTGTCGACACTAGTACGTAAGTGTTGTGTGAGTGAAACAATTAGAGGCCAATTTATATTTTGATTTTATTGTTTAGCTTTGAAAGTAACTTATTATGTAATGCTTAATTCAACCTTTGTATTGCATAATATTTTCATGAATACACCTTTTCAATTACTTTATACAGTATAAGTTACTGCTTTGGGCCCAATAGCTTAAAAAACTAGTGAATATATAGTTATGAACGTTGTGAGAGAAGAAAGAATAGCGATACTGGAACACGACGAGGTTAACAAAAGCGCGAAAGTAAAATAGAAAACTAAATTAGTATGATTATTATACGTATTTAATTAATTCACTAAATGATTAAAAATTGCTTCCTTAGTTGGCGACAGACTTGCCAAAATTTTTCATAAAATACGTCTGTTAAAACATACCGAATTCCTATATTGATGTTATCACACGGAATTAATAATAAGTTCTCACAGTTTAAGCACTCCCTTAGTCAATGAAAAAATTCAGTTCCAAGTTATAGAACCTTCAAAATTGGTTCTCATAGTTATATAAGGTATATAAACGACATTTTTTTCCTTCTTGTTTATCCCGAATTTTCTTAATTTGTTATTATTATTAATATTATAATTATTACGTATTATTATCATTATTATTATTATTAAACAGAAATCAAATAATATTTTTAGTAAACATTGTTATTGAATCAAAACAGAAAAGTCATTTACTACACTAACTGCGTAGTTCCAGATGCCCAATTATCTAATAAATTTATTTACAGTATAGATAACTAATAAAATATCTATGAGTCAGAAAGTATGGATTTCTGAGGATGGGGAATGTATTTAAACAGTTCAGATAATAAGTGAGCATCTCTTATTTAATTCTTTGACCGCGTTACATAACTAAATATTTCATAAAACCGGCATACTTTTCATCTCTGTGCAAATAAACTCACTGCTGAATAAACTGAGATAACACAGAGATATTTCCAGGCAAATCTCTGGTTCTACATTCTTGCTTTCTATTAGATTACTTATTAATAATTGAATAATGCATCATGCATATTATCATAAGGTAGAAATCTATAAATTACTTCGTAAATATTCTAAAATCACACATTTCAGAAAGTATGTAGTCGTGTCTTAAATCGCAAGCACCACACGTTTCGGGAAAAAACCATGGCAGCCAAATAAAACAAAAAAAATTACCTAAAATATTTCCTTAATTATGATTCCTTACGCGATCATTATGGATTAGACAACAAATTACATAATTTAACGATCTGGAAGCCTAAACCTCGCGACAATAACACTCCTGTAACTTTCCTCAACCGGTTAAAAAATTCGTAGTTATCTAAGAAACATATATGTAAGAAATCATAATACTGGTTGAAATTATCTTTTATATTTAACTGCGAATTATAATTAGACTGTAATGAAGATAAATTCTCTGGTGTTTTTATTGTAAAAAAAAAAAAAGTTAAACAGAAATAATATTTTTTTTTTTTATAAAAAAAAACCTGGAATGATTTCTAATTTCCTTTATTACGCGTAGTGTAGAGCCTGCGCTTTAAACAATCATCATACAGTGTGGGACACTCGCTTTTGGAAAAAAAATTTTTTTTTATTTTTATTTATAAATAAAAATTTTATTAACTAAATATTATAAACTTTATATATATTATATGTTTTTATTAATATAATGAATAAGTTTACTTAAGAAAATTTTTAAATTTTAATAATATAATTTTATAAAATTTCAAAT
>CAJVPT010004482.1:0-13408 GCA_910592055.1 Acaulospora colombiana | reverse complement strand
TTATATGTTCCAATTGTAATAGTATTGTTTAATGTAGAGTTGTCTATGGTATAGTTATTATATAATGTTCATTCTTTGTCTATTTTTTCAATAGTGTTCTTTTTGATTGTGCCAATAAAGTTATCAAGTAGCATATATGTGTTGTATTGGGAAGGTTATATTAATATCTGCTATTGTCTTTGTAATTGTACATTTTTTTTTAAATAAACTTGATTCCTCTTGTGAATCAGATTCTCTCTCTGTATATCTTGATTGGACTGGTGTTATTTTTAGAAATAGTTGTTCTATCGCTTCTCTCTTATTCTATTTTGATTGCTTATCTTTTCCTCAATTAAATTTATTCTATTGTTCAATCACTTTAGATTGTCTGAAATCTGATGAATTAGATCTTGATCACTTTTACTTTCAGGATAGGGGCTTTCAAATCTGTTGCATATTCTTTGTCTATTGTAATAATTAATAGGTTCTCTGTTACTATCAGTAGAAAAGTATTTAGGAGTCTCTGTTTTGTTGACAATGAGCTTATTGTCTTGAAGATTGCTTCTTCTTTTCCTTCTATCAAGATATATCCTTTTCTTGATCTCAATTTCTAATTCATCCTTTAATATTGTGTACCAGTTGGGCCTTATATTATTTCTGATATCAATTTGACCCATTTATATATATATATATATATATATATATTTTAATGCTGGCTCAGCCTTATTTTATTTGTATATTTGTAACAAAATTACATAGGAAGGCTACTAGAACTTACTACCTGTTTTTTATCAAATAAAACTCAATAGAAAACTCTTTTTATAGAGATACTCATCTTGCGGCTTGTTGCCATCCCTAGTGAGGGGGCTAACCTGCCAAGGCTGGGCTAGTGCTGAAATAAATTTCAAAGATAAAGGAGTTATCTATGATATTTGTAAGCCACTGGTCTATAAAATTATTGACCAGACTAACATATTGATCTTTTATATGTCTTTCTCTCGAGCTGAATAATGGATCTTCCTTTTTGGACTCGTATTTTGTTTGTTTCTCTTTCATTCTTATAATACCCATGGTGGCCTTCCACTTCTGGAATGTTTCATATCTTTCTGTCCATATTTTGTATAGAAAATTGATTATGTCAGTATATATTTGAGTGAGGCAAGTCTTTCTGTTCAGTCTGTCTGGGATAATGGTTTGAATATGAGAGACTAGTTCTTTGAAGAAGGCACCTCTGATGCTTACTATTAAGTACTTTTTGTATCTCCAGTTCATTTTACTTATTAATTTACTTTCAAAATTCTTTCCTTCTTTTTGTGTTGTGTAACTTTTGACATGGGTAGTTATAGTATTAATTAGGAACTCTTCAGTTTTGGATCTGAATTGATTGCAGATGAATGGATGTGTACTAGTCTTTGGCTTGTGACATTTGAAGCATTTGTTGTCCTTATATAGAAAGGGAATTCTAGCATATAATTTGCTTTTTTGTTGGCAGTTCATCATTCCAAATGCTGAGACAGAATTTTCTAAGTTTTTGATCTTCTCAGTCAGTGTGATGGTTGCTTATTTTGGTAGGTTGTAGTAGGGTGGTGGTTGTCTGCCAGTGTATTTCTTTGACTAATATTTCACTGTAATTGCATCTTGTTTGATTGAGGAGTCTTTATTTAGCTAGATGAATTGTTTGGGTGAGCTTTTTTGTGATTATTTTTATGGGAATTTCTGTAAGAATATTGTTCCATTGAGGAACTATATCTAAGGGACCATGTTGTGTTCTTAGAATCTCAATCACTTTCTCACCCGGTCTCATTCCTTTCCATTTATCAATCTGTGCCAGGCAGTCTGCTTGTTCGTTGTATTCAATTTTTGAATGTTTCTTTATTTTGCTTAGGGATAGTTTTATTTGATTCTGTTTGCATAAACTTGTTATTTAAAGCAAGAGGTTTGAGTTTTTTTGCATTTTTATAATTTTCCTTGGGTCTTCCTTTTGGGTCTTGAGGATTTCATTGATTGCTGCCTGGCTGTCTGTATATAGAGTTACTGAACTGTGTTCAGATAGAACATTGAGTGCTATGAGAATCCTGCAATTTCTGCTCTGGTTGATGATGGGTATGTAGTTATTTGTCCTTAGAAAGTGTGCTCTTTTGAGTCTGGGGTGATAATAATCCAACCCAGACCTATGTAGTATTTTTTATTGAAGTTGTTTAGAGAGTCAATAGTGAATATCTCAAAGATGGCATAATTTTCTAGCTTTTCTCTGATTGTTGCTAGTGTTTCTAGGCTTTCTGGAGAGCTTTTAAGCAGTTTGTTCAATTGCATGTGATGTGAATGTGTGCTTTTTGGAGAGTGGATTTCAATATCTGCTTCCTGTTGAGTTGTAGGGACATGTATATGTTCAGAAAGTGTGATGGATAGAGAGTTGAGGGAGACTCTCTTTCACCAGATTGTTTTTCTTTCTATATGATAACTTTTCCTAGTTGAAGTCTTGCTTTTGTGGACTGGTATTAAAATGGATTGTTGTTTGGTAACTGTGGCACTGCATTCTCCTGTTTGGTCCTTCAAGACATTAATTGTGCATTCTTCGCATGCCTCCAGTGATGAGCTTTTTGGATTTTATGTGTAGTGTCTGTATTTAGTGATGTTTTGATCTATTTTTTGTTGTTTTTTACCAATGGTTGGGATGCCTTCTTTTATTGTATAGATCCAGTGAGGTCTGGTTATAGGAAGGTTAGTAGTGGATATGCCTTATGTAAAGATATTTTTGATTATAATGGGGTCACTTCAGTCTTTAGTTTCTAGTGTTTCTTTGGTTTTATTTTGTATAGTAGTGAACCAACCAGGAATTGGGCCTGGAATAGATCTTTTGTTAATTTGGATGACTTGACACTATTCTAGCATTTTGGTTCTATCTGCATTGAGAATTTGTCCTGTGAAGAGGATATTATATTTCTTTAGGTTTTTCTAATGTTTGGTGAAAAAGGCCTTGCTTATTATATTCTTGATTGGGGTGTTAATTTCTTTTATTAAGGTCAGGCTGTGAGTCTCTTATGGCAGGTATGCTGTGAAGCCATGTCTTCTCAGGAGCCAAATAATATCATATATAAGGTTATTGCCTAGATTATTCAAGAGACTTTCTATTTTGTTCATGATGGAATGTATTGACCAGAATTCATTTTGCAGGGTGTGAAGTTTATTCTTGCAATTGCTCCTGCTCTATTGGTTCCATTAATTTTATTAGTCCAGTTTGTGGTGTATAATAATAGTTGTCTATCCCAGAGGTATATTATGTTGTACTTGTATTTGTTGTATAGAATGTTGTTAGGAGTCATTATAGCCAAGCCTAGTTTGTGTTTGAAGATTGTAGTGATGTTGCTTATGAGTAGATTGCATAATTTTTCTGATAGAATCATATCATTGCATAGGTATTCAGCACTAAAAATTAAGACATAATTTATAATATATTGAATCTGTTTATCTGTAAGGTTTTTCATTCCTATGAGTGCTTTGATCTTTCTGAATTTCTGTTGAATTAGGTTTCTTTGATAGTATTTCTTTCCTAAACTGCCATGCCACTCTCCTAGAATTCTAACTGGCATTTCTTTGGGGTAGCCCTGGATGGTTTGATTGTTGATTACTATCCCTTGCTCAAAGTCCTTTTCTTTTCCATTGATGATAATAAGTTGTGATTTTTGTGGATTGATTTTGATGTCATTAATGTGATAAAATTCTTCAGCTTTTTTGATAATTTTTCTTATTTCTTCAATATTATCTGTGATCCAGGTAGTATCATCCATATATACACTGACTGCAATATTTACTTTTTTTGTTGATCAACCTTCTTGAAGATTTCTGCAAGTCTTTGTGAAGATTGTGTATTCTGAAAAGTTTTGATCGATTTTGGTTATGAGTTGATTTTAAAAGATGTGCCAGAGGAGTGGAGATATTGTGTCTCCTTGGTCAATGCCATCCTCAATATTGTATTCTGTTATGGAACCATGGCATGTCAAAACTATGTTTTGTCTGTGGTTGAGTATGTTCAAGAGAATGTTGAAAAGCTGAGAGGGAACCCTAATGTGTTTGAGAACTAAAGTTAACATTTCCAGATTGACCAAGTCATATGCCTTTGACATGTCTTGGCTGAGGATCCAGACTTGTCTGTTCATATCTTTTGCATATTCGATGATGTTATTTATTATATGGATTGGTTCTTGTGTGCTGCAGCCAGGAAGTGCTGCCCAATTCAGTTCTGAAAGGATCTTGTGGTCTCCTATACATCGTGCCAATCTGTCTGTAATGATTTTTGTGAAAATCTTCCTTCCTGCATCCAAGAGTATAATCGGTCTTGTGATATCTAGATTGTTTTGCCAGTCCTTTGGTTTAGGTATTGGATAGATGGCTTCTTTGCTTCAATCTTTTGGTGTGTCTCCTTTTTTTATAATTCTGTTGAAAAGGGGACAGATTTCTTTTATTACTTTGGCTCCAAGTTTTTTATAGGCTATGTAGAGGATTTGATTTCTCCTGGGAGCTGATTTTGTACTTCTGTCTTATATTGCTTTTTTGATTTCACTGATGGATATTTTGGTTAGAGCTGACTGATACCAATGGGGTTAATATTCTTTTTTGGTTTGTATTCTGCTGCCCAATAGGGAAAGTTGGAGATTGGTCTGATCTTTCTGGCTGGTATCCAGTCCTGGAAGTGTTGTCTGACCCTGTTTTTGATTTTTGCGGGGTTTGTTATAATTGACACTTCTTCATCTTCTGCGATGATCTTATCTAGGACGATGGTTTTCCTGGGTTTTTCCATAATGCTGTTGATTATTGCTTTTTTGTTTGTTGCTAGATATTCTTGTCTTATTATTGTTCTGCATTTGCTTGCTAGGACTTGTTTTCTATGGGTGATTGCTTGGGCAATAACTTTGTGATCTCATATAATTTTCTGTGTATAATCTAACCAGTATTGCAGAAAGTTATTGAAGTGCTCTGTCTTTAGTTCTGTGAGATGCTGTTGGACATCTGAAAACTTTTCCTGAAGCTGTTTTGATAGAATAGAAAGAGGTTTGTTGATTTTCTGGCTGATTTTTAATTTGTTGTGGAAGAGCTGCATCTGTGTTAAGAGATCTTTGATTATATCTTCCTCACTAATTATTCTTTTTTTCCTGTGTTGTTTTTTCTTTGGAATATGGAGTTTGGCTGCTCTTAGGATATAGTTGCAAATGCAGTTCAATTGGCTATCTATCGATTTTGGCTTTGTGCTTTGGTTTTTGAGAGCTCTATCAACTTCTGAGATGAATTTTTTCCATTGTTCACTATTAGCCAACTGCCAATTGTATCTGTGGTTCAGCTTGTAGTAGGAGACCTCCTTGTAAGAGTTTAGTTGCCATATCTCTAACTCAGTTATGGTGGGTTTGTGGTCACTGGAAATTAGGAGATCTAAGGCTTCTCCGATGTAGACTTTCCTGCTTTGTCATAAGGGAAGTATATTCATCCAGATTTGATCGATTCTACTGCTGCTATCCTTTCGGTGCCAGGTAAACTCTTTTTTATTTGGGTTATGTAGTCTATATGTTTCCTCCAAACTGTAGTTTAAGAGAATTTCTATCTGGGGGCCTGTTGGTTTGTTGGATGCTGTTTGTTTGTGTATACTATTTTTATCCCATGCTGGGTTGGGGACTCTGTTGAGATCCCCTAAGATGAGAAGATGCCAGTTTTTTTGAAGGGCTTCTCTTATCTATTGCTTCAGTTTGTTGAGAGTGTCTTGCCATCCTTTATCTCTTTTGTCTGCATGGAAATAAATACCTATGATTTTGAGTTTTCATTTTTTTGGGAAAGCAAGGTCTATATGGATGAGCCTTTCTTTCCATGTGTCATATTTATAAATGTGGTCTGCTATATCTTTTTTGATTATCAGGTTGAGTCTCTGTCTTAGTGTCTGTTCGTCATTATGTGACCAAATTATTTTGTAGAGTAGATGTTTCTAGTATTCGGATTGTTGATGCGTGTCATTGGTCTCAGTTGTTACTATAATGTCCCAGCCTTTTGTGGCGCACCAGTCAAACCAGGTTTCTTTTTTGTAATTATTTGTTGGGCCTTGGATACTGACTGTTGTAGTTTGCCAAATTGAGTATTGAGTGTCTGAATTGGTATATGTTGTTGAGTTAATATTGCTAGGGTTGTCTTCTAATGTATGGTTATTTGAAAGGGTAATGGAATCTATAGAGATTCGTATTTGTGTGTCTCTAGATGTTTTTTCTGTTTGTGTAATATGACTGTTATATAATAGATTTTCTGGTGAAAGTGATTCTGGTATGTTGCTTATTAATAGTTTCTAGGGAGGGAGGCTGTGCTAGGGATCAGGTCTGAGATTGCATTCAGTGCCTTGCACATATTTTGGTTTATTCTACTTATGGACTCATGGATCTGTTGTTGTTGAGCTTGGATATTGGAGTGCTCCTTTTCGTTTGGTTGAGTACTAGATGTTTTGTTTTGGTTGGATAAATCTTCTTCCTCATTTTCTGTTATCATAGTATCTGTGAAGTTGTCTTCTGGAACCTCTAGGTTGTACACTCTTTCATTCAGGTCAATGATGGTTTTTTTAATTTCTTCGATTTTTTGTTTAATTTCTCTAAGGAAAACTATAATATCAATTAGTGTAGGAGTGTTCTCTTCCACCTGGCTTGATTGGCATTATCCAGATTTGGCTACTGCTATGTAGGATCTTGACTTGATGTTATAGTGCTGTGAAGGTCTGATTTGGTTTTTGATTGAAGTAATGCGTGTCAGTCTAAACTTGTTGTATAGTTTGTCAAATTTGTTTGCTTGTTCTTTATTGTATTTCCTCCATTGCATTCTTCTTTCTTTGATAGGGCAGTTGTTGAGTAGGTAATCTGGGCTATTGCAGATTGTGCATAGTTTGGCTTTAATTGGTTGCCAGGTGCAGTTGAAGTCTCCAAGTTAAAATTCTTGAGATGTGACAGCTTCTAAGTCTTCCTGGCTAATAAAGCTGATAATCACAAATCTCTTTCTTTGCTATGATATCCTTCTTGGAATATAGCAGGTCTTGGCCTTGGTTTGTTTGCAGATTCTTCTTAGATCAAAAGCAATAGTATTAGGAGAAAAGTTGATGAGCTTTGTTGCGATTTGATCATATGTTTTTATCTGATCCACATTTCATTGTATGTCAAAAACTCTTACAGAGTCTGCTTTTAGTGGAACACTCCATCTGTCGATTAGGGCTTGTTTGTCCTCTTTGTTTGTATAAGTGATCATGACTGTCTGCCACATTTGTTGGATTGACATTGTGATGTTGCTTATCGCTCCATACTTGGCAAAGGATTGTTGTACTTCTATGAGTTTGGTGTCCAAGGGAATGTCCCATACTCTGATACTGTTTTCCTATTTTAGAACTGGGTTTGTGTATTCCATGAGATCCATGTGTTTGTTATCCATATCGGGCAGTGGGATGTTGCAGATCTCAATTGCTTTTTGTTTGTTACTGAAAATAGCAATGATATGTTTGACCTCTTTTTTCTTTTCACTATGGATTGTCATTAATCCATCTGGTGAGATTAAGGCCTTGATAAGGAAAGTTATCTTTTGAGCTGTAGTTTTGTTTGACAATTATGTTGCTGGGATATTAATCTTGGCTCTTTTTCTATCATAGCAGGTGGTTTTGTCGAAAGGAGAAAGAGGCCTTAGTTTGATAGTTCAGCTGTTCAATTTTTGTTTACCCTTGTTGCCAACTTGTTGCCAGCATGAGGTTGATCCTTGAGTTTCTTTTTTTATTTCCATTTCTATGTTTGAGTCATTTATGCATACTGCTTTTGGTGTCTTATTGGTTGTTCCTTGGAGGGCTTTTTCTGCCATCTCCATGTGAGTTGTTGTTAGGATACTGTTGGGTAGGTTCATTGTTGAAACTTTGATAGCTGAGATTTTTTTTTTCGACTTCCTCACTCCAGTTGGTAGTCTGGATAGTTACTATTGGTGGATTTGATGTAGTGGTCTGTATTGCCAGGTTCTGGGACAGGTTTTGAGTGCTGGAATCTTCTCCATGTATCTCATTTTGTTTGTTTTCCTTGGCTTTTCCTTTGTTTATAGTATTTTCCTTTACTGCTCACATTGTTATTTCTTTGCATGACTTGTTTGCATTACCTCTTGTAAGTATGTTCTCATTATAGTTTAGTCTCCACTAGGACATTTTGCTGTGAAGTTTTCTTTGAGAGGATATCTCTCCGTTCACCTTTTCTTTTCCTTTAAAAATTACCATAAAAAGAAATTTTTTTAGAAAAAATGGATTTGCGGGAAAGAGTTTTTTTGGATCCATTTTTATATTATCAATTTGTTATTTATTTGACTGTATGAATTTAGTATCAGATTTTTCTTTTACACTCCATGTAATTTTGTACCTATAAATGCAAATGTGACATTATAAGGTATTGTTAAGATCTTGTGTTGTTGAGAAACAAATTACAATATAGCCTCTTTATTTGAGTGTAAGAGGATTTCTAGAAATGTAGTATGCTCTAATCTTAATATGTTTAACTGCCCTTACAATTAGTCCAGTGATAGTATTATATACTTTATATAGTCACAAGGATTGTGCATTGCATTGTTTAATAATTTTTTTATTTCTTTATCATTATATTCATTTTGAGAAAAAATGACTCTAATTGTTTTCGCTCTGGTATAGATTATTCATTTTTTCTCAAGATCAATATATTTTTGTGAAAAAAAATATATGCCTTGATTCTGCATTGTGACCATAAGTAGTTGTAAATATAGATATTTGTTGTTTGTCTATATTGATTAAGAACTGCCTTGATTTTTTGATATAAATAATTATAGTTGATATTAATCAAGATAACTACCAGTGATATTTCTTTTTCCTTCTATGTTTTCTAAAATACTTTTTTATTTGGTGATTAATAGGACTTGATTATTTGTCCATTTCTAATAGTAAAATTGTCTTTCTCTTTTTTATTGATTTTTTCAAAACATCTTAATATATCTTCTTCCTCTTCACAACAAAATATTGTCCAGGCATTGCTATTGATAAATTCTTTTGTAAAGAAGTAAGAGTCTTTTAGTAAGTTTAATGTATTCTGTAGATATACTATTTGTTCTGTTTTGATTTCTTCTGGAAGTCTTGAGGTAAATACATCTATTTTGAAATCTCCATTTTCCTTAATGTGATATAGATTAATATTAAATGTTTTCCTATTTCTTGATGTTTTTATTGATAAGAAATCTCATTCCAGATCCTTTAGGTCTTTTATTATTACAGCTATGAAAGAATTTGTGTGTTTGCTATAAGTTAAAAGTGAAATCTGCTGTTTTTTCTATTAACTTAGTTTTACAAATTCTTGTATAAGTTTTTATTAATCAAGATTAGTATTTATACCTCTAATATTATATGTTCCAATTGTAATAGTATTGTTTAATGTAGAGTTGTCTATGGTATAGTTATTATATAATGTTCATTCTTTCCAATAGTGTTCTTTTTGATTGTGTCAATAAAGTTGCCAAGTAGTATAGTATGTGTTGTATTGAAGGAGGTTATATTAATATCTGTCATTGTCTTAGTGATTATACTTTTTTTTCTAGATAAGCTTGATTTCTCTTATGGTCAGATTCTCTTCCGATATATCTTGATTAGACTGGTGATACCTTTAAGAATGATTGTTCCATCACCTCTCTCTTATCCTATTTTAATTGCCTGTCTTTTCCTCAATTAAATTTATTCTATTGTTCAATCGCTTGAGATTGACTAGGATCTGATAAATTGGATCTTGGTTACTTTCACTTTCAGAATAGGGGCTTTTAGATCTGTTACGTATTCTTTGTTTATTATGATAATTAATAGTTTCTCTGTTACTATTAGTAGCAAAGTATTTAGGAGTCTCTATTTTGTTGGCAGTGAGCTTTATGCCTTGAAGATTGCTTTTTCTTTTCTTTCTATCAAGATATGTCCTTTTCTTGATCTCAATTTCTGATTTATCCTTTAGTATTGTACGCTAGCTAAGCCTTATATTGTTTCTAATATCAATTTGACCCATTTTTATACTATTAGTTGGTTGTTTATTTAACTGTGTAAATTTAGTATCAGATTTCTCTACTTCATTAAAATCTCATCTTTCTTGTGAATACTTTTGTTCTTGATTAAAGTATTCTTTTGTACTTTATGTAAGTTTGTACTCATGAATACAAATGTGATGTTTTAAGGTATTGTTAAGATCTTGTACTATTGGGAAGCAAATTACAGCATAGTCTCTTTATTTAAGTATATAAAGATTTCTAGAAATGTAGCATGCTTTAACTTTGATATATTTAACTGCTCTCACAATTAGCCTAGTGATAGTATTATATACTTTATATAGTCACAAGGATTGTGTATTGTGTTGTTTAATAATTTTGTTGATTTCTTCATCTTGGATTCATTTTGAGAAAAAATGGTTCTAATTGTTTCTGCTTTGGTGTGGATCATCCATTTTTCTTCAAGATTAGTATATTGTTTGTGAGGAATAATACGTGCCTTGATGCTGCATTGTAACCATAAGTGGTTATAAATATGAATGTTTGTTGATTGTTCATATTGATTGAGGACTGCCTTAATTTCTTGGCATGAATAATTACAGTTAATATTAATCAAGGTAACCACTAGTGATGTTTCTTTTTTCTTCTGTGTTTTCTGAAACACTTTTTTATTTGGTGGTTAGTTGGGACTTGACCATTTATCCATTTCTAGGGGTATTATGGTAAAATTGTCTTCCTCCTTTCTATTGATTTTTTCAAGACATCTTAATGTATCTTCTTTCTCTTCACAGCAGAATGTTATCCAGGCATTGCTATTAATTAATTCTTTTGTAAAGGGGTAAGAGTCTTTTGGTAAGCTTAATGTATTCTGGAGATATACTATTTGTTCTGTTTCAGTTTCTTCTGGAAGTCTTGAGATAAATATACCCATTTTGAAATCTCCCTTTTCCTTGATATGATGTGGATTAATGCTGGATGTTTTCCAATTTCTTGTTTTATATATTTGCTATTTAGCAATATTATCCCTTCTAATTTTTTTATCGATGACTTCTATTTCAATTTTGTCTTCTAGTTCTTTGTCTTCCATTTTGACTTCAGTGATGATCAGAATTTCAATTGGTATGGTTACTTGAACTTCCATGGCCATTGCCTTATTAATTAGTTATTAATAGGAAGATTACTTTCAATTATTGACTGATTTGTTGACAATGGTTATAAGATGTATTGTGTTTGTTCTGTCTATTCTATTATATCCAGGTATTTGTCTTCTAAAAAGGAAGTTAGAAGATTTTCTTCTTTTCCTTGTCTTATAGCCCATAAGTAAAGAATATGTTGTCTAAAAACATTTGCTTTGATGAAGGTAGTGTTATCAACATCCAGAATTCTAGTAATAATACTATCAATAATTGAATATTTGGTTGGACCTGGGATAGGATTCGTGATAGTTTCTTGAGTTTAAGTGATATTCAAGAAGATTTGTGAGGTCTATAACTTTCTTTGTTGATCATATTTGTCTATTAGTTGGACTAAAGTTTAAATAATATGTGTTTATCTTTTCTTAGTGACCTGTAAAAAGTTTGTGTTTTCTTATGGACATGTTTATCATATAATATAAAGAGTAGGTTACTATATATGATATTGATATGTTTTATTAAATGCTGTTTTGGATAGTGCTGAGTTATGTAATAGTTGTTCATTTATAAAACCAAGCTAATATTGATAAAAAAAAATCGTATTTAAAATAAAAATATATATAGTATTTGTTTATATAATTACATTTGAAGGATAATTGCTAGTTGCATAGTGAACAATGCATCCATGTGATCTATGGATTTTTGATATTAGAAAATTTTTAAGATTACAGTCAACTCTCAATAAAAGAAAATGTATGTATTGTATGACAAATACTATATTTTGTCATATTGAATATCACATTTGGATAGAATTATTGTAAAAGAAATCCTAGATATGATTCCTATTTAATTAACTGAAATCACATAAAATCATGTAATTATCATAGCTCTGATGAAAGTTAATCTCTGCAAATTTTTTAAATTTATTTTTTTTTATATTCAATAATTTAATATAAAAACTTTATATAATTCTAAAGCTTAAATTTTATATCTTATAATAATTATTTAATATTTTATAAAAAAATTAATAAAATAGTTAAAAAAAATAATAATAATTTTTATTATAATTATTTTGGGATTTAAAATCAATTTTGGGAATATTAATAATTATTAATATTATATATACTGTATGCATATATTTCATGTCTATCTATCAAATTCTTCTTTTCAAAACTTTAACTCCATTTTTAAAAAAAATTTCCAATCAATTTATAAATAAAATAAGACACAATATTATATTTTCTAAACATATCTTGAAAAGAGTTCAAAAACATGAACTATGCTTATTAAAACAAAAATATTCTGATCTTGAAAACAAAACTTTGACTCAAAAATATAAAATTAGTCTTAGTACAATATCTAAAATTTTGAAAAATAGTGAATATTGACTTAATATTGATCTTAATTCTATTGAAGCTCAAAGAAAAAGAAAAAAAAGTCCTAAGTATTTTTTGCTTGAAAAAGCATTAATTATTTGGATTGATAATGTATTAATTATCAATTTAACTATTACTGGGTTTATTTTGACATACCAGGTACAAAAATTTGCAAAACTATTAAATATTTCTAATTTCGATGTATCAGAAAGATGGTTAACAAATTTCAAAAAAAGAATCAACTTAAAGCAATTTGTGCATTATGGAGAAGAGGGTAGTACTCTTTTAGAAGAACTTCCCAAATTTAAAGAAACTTTGCAAGATTTATTAAAAAACTGACCTTTGGAAAATTTATTTAATTGTGATAAAACTGATCTTTATTGGAAAATGGAACCCTCAAGATCTCTTGCAAAAGAAACAATTATGAAAAAGAAAAAAGATAAACAAAGGGTTACAATTTCTTTTTATGTGAATTTTATAGGTATTAAAAGATTATATTTTTTGTAAAAATTTATATACTTATATATTTATATATTTTATTAGATTCTATAAAAATAAAACCTTTGATAATTCATTATTTTAAATCACCTTGAATTTTAAACAAAATCAAGAGGAAAGACTTATCAGTTAGTTACTATTGGAATAAAACTACCTGGATAACTATTATGATTTGGAATGAATTTTTAATTCACTTAAATAATCAAATGAAAGAAGATAATAGATCTATTATTCTTCTTTATATTCAGACACTTGTTCATTATAATGACAATAGTTTGAAATCAGAGGATTTGTCAAATATTATATTACATCCACTACCTGCCAATACAACACATACTATACTACTTGGCAACTTTATTGACACAATCAAAAAGAACACTATTGGAAAGAATGAACATT
>CAJVPT010004481.1:0-13412 GCA_910592055.1 Acaulospora colombiana | reverse complement strand
AAGCAATAAACTTGATAGCTAAAGGATAATCCAAGTTATTAAGAGAGCAAAATATCATCTCCTAAGTTGTATCTAGAAAAATTAAACTTATAAAATGGGTGAGCTGTCATATGAAAATCTTTTAAATTGTATAATATTTTTAAAATACATAATAAAGATAAGTCGTGTCAACCTGATTGTGGATTAAAAAAAAAAAAATTATATTTGAGAATATAGTTTTTAAAATTTATTAAAAAATATTATAATTGACAAGTTGCTCTTATATTATTATAAAAATAATAAAAAATATTAATCAATAAATTTTCTTTAATTAGATATTGCTATTAAAAAATATTTTATTAAAATAATATAGTTTAATTTTTTTTTTTTTAATCTGTAATTATGCTGTAATAGCATGTTTTTATTGAGATATTGAAAGATATCACATGCTTATAAACTTTCATAAAGTGATTAACTTGTCATTGTATATTATTAGTTAAAGGACTATATTACTTAAAAAATATAAGGAATCTACTAAGCTAGTTTGGACTAAACAAAACTAAGTTTAACCTAAATACTCTAAGTTAGATTTAGGGAACAATATTACATACTTCTAGTAGCTTGTCATAGAGCCTTTAAGTTAACCAGGGTCATTGCCAACAGTTTGTCACTATTGATTATTTCAAAAAATGATGAATTGCTAAAGTTGGCATTGGGAAAAAAAGGAAAGGAAGATACAATTCAAAGCCCTTCAAAAGGTTTTTGTTTCATTTTACAGTTTTCTCTCGAAAGGGGTTTGCCTAATTGGGATATTCTTTAAGTTTCATGATGTTTGAGAAAATTAATCATTTCTGAAAGTAACTTCAAAAAGAATATTTGAGGAACTTATACTTTTGCCAATATATAGATTTGCTTAATGCTATTGGAGCCAGTACTATATTACAAAAGAATTTGTCTTACTGGGATAAAGAAATCTTTTCAAAAACTTTTTCTAACTGGAATAGAAACTTGAAAACCTTAACTTTTGTTCAAGAAAACCTTTTCACTACTTGAGAAACTTAATAAGAAATAAAAGTTGGATCTTCTATTCTTATCTGTCACTCATTTTTTAGTATCATAATTGTTTCCTGGAGATTAAATATATATGATTGGAGAGAACACTTTTTCTAGAACTTTTTTTCTTATATCATCAATGATATATCGAAATACATAAGTATAGTTAATAGAAGCCTATTTACATTGCAAAAACTGAAGTGTTTTGTGATAGCCAATCACCTTTAGTAAGAATTTGTATTACCCAAAATTCAGGGTAAAACTGAAGTAAGCAAAATTTCCTAGAAAACTGTAAACATAGAAGCTCTAAGAGGACCAAAACAGTCAAAAAGAAAGAAAATAACTGTGATTTTTATTTACTATGAAATAATATTGTACATATGATGATTTATATATAATAAATATATTACATATTATATATACTAATTAACTCTATTAAGAGAAATTATATGACACTTTCTTAATTTTTCCTAGAACAATTTTATAGAGTAATCTAATTATTAGACCATTGCGTATACTCTAACTTGTTCCCAGTTTTGGGACTTTAGTATGGTTCGCAGATTTCTCTTCCCATCAAGATCTTCCAATGATTTGCTACAGGCAAGTTTGATCATGCTTTTATGCATTTCACTGATACAATGTTTACTTTTTTCAGGACTTCAATCTTCTTGACTTGACAACTTCTTTACAGTTGGTAAGATTGTCGGAGTGCCTTCACCAATTCAGTTTCTATCCTGGTTGACCACGAGATCAGCCCTATCCTTCTTTACCTTATCATAATAATAATAAGATACTGATTATCCACAACATCCATAGATCGACTTGATCTGTAAAGATTAGCTATAAATGATGCTGTGTTATAATGAATCCTTCTATTTTAGATATCAGTAAGATAGCCAAAACTGCACTCAATAATAAGTATTAATTTGTTATTCAATAGAATTGTTTCACTATATATGGTATTTTTTCACTTGGCTTCAGGTGGTATTGAACTCTGAACCTTGTGATTGTAACTTAGAAGTACTACTACTGTACTATAGACCCATAGGTCTAATAATATAGTTTAATTTCTACTGTATTATATAAAAAATCTAAATTCATTATAAATTAATATTCTATTATAGATGAATACAAATTTATTATAAAAAAAAAATTAAAATTAAATATGTTTCTAAAACATTAATTAAAATTAAGTTATTTAATAATTGAATTATTGCTAAATTTAATTAAATTTAATAATATAAAAATTTTTTGATTGCTATTATATAACATAAAAAATATTAATAAGTGTTATAACAAAAAAATTCAATATAGCTTAATTTTTTTGAAACTAGTTCTAATTAATTTTATCATATTAAATTTTTTTGAGTTTTTTTGTTTTTTTTTTTTTTTTAATTTCTTAACTATTCTCAAATTTACTTATTTATGTACTTTTTTTATTTTGTTTCTTATACTCTAAATATATTAATAATTTTTTATATATGATAATTTTTTATTTTCTAAATTTAATCATTGATTCTTTATTCTTTTCTATCTCTTTTTTTATTCTTTATATTTTAAAATCTTTTCCAAACTATATATCTAATTTAATAAGCCTTTAAATGATATTATGTTATAGCAATATAACTAAAATACTTGAATTGATTTCAAATATTCATTCAAATTTTTAACAAATTCTTTTTTTTTTAAATGCTAGCTCAGTCTTGTTTTATTTGTATATTTGTAGTAATATTACATAAAGAAGTTATCCTAGAATATATTACCTGTTTTCTACTAAACAAAACTCAATAGAAACTTTTCTTCCTGGGGAACTTATCTTGTGGCTTGTTGCTATCTCTTGTATAAAGGCTAACCTGCTAAGGCTGGGTTAATGCTAAAATAAATTTCAAAGATAAAGAAGTTGTTTATGATATTTGTAAATCATTAATTCATGAAATTATTAACTAGGTTTGTATACTGGTCTTTTATAAATTTTTCTTTCTGGGTGAAAGTTAGGTCTTTCTTTTTGGTTTTATATTTTGCTTAGTTTTTCCTTTTTTTTGTAATGCCCATAGTGGGTTTCTATCTCTGAAATACTTTATATCTCTCTGTTCAGATTTTGTATAGGAAATTAATTATACTGGAGTATATTTTGCTAAGGCAGATTTTCTTATCCAGTTAGTTTGGGATGATAGTTTGAATATTATAAACTAGTTCTTTGAATAAAACTTCTCTGATACTTGCTATTAGGTATTTTTTATATTTTAAGTTTGTTTTACTTGTGAAGATACTTTCAAATTCTTTTCTTTTTTTTTTTATATTGTGTGACTTTTAACACAAGTGGTTATTATGTTGATTAAAAAATTTTCTTTGATAGATCTAAGTTTATTATAGATAAAAGAGTATGTATTGATTTCTGGTTCATTGCATCTTGGGTATTTATTGTCCTTGAATGTAGATAGAATTCTAGTATAAAGTTTGCTTTTGGTTAACAGTTTATTATTCCAAATACTGAAGCAAAATTTTCTGAGTTTTTGGTTTTCCCAGTCAGTGTGATGGTTGCTCATTTTGATTGGTTGTAGTAATATAGTGATTATTTGCCAATGTATTTTCTTTGCTATTCTTTTATTATAGTTGTATCTTGTTTGATTAAGGAGTCTCTATTTTGTTAAGTGAATTGTCTGAATGAGCTTTTTGGTAATTAGTTTTATGGAAACTTCTGTAAAGATATTGTCACATTGTGCTGATATTTATTGGAAATCATATTATGATCTTAGTACCTTAATTATTTTCTCACCAGGTTTTATTCCTTTCCATTTATCTATTTGTATCAAAAGATCTACTTATTTATTTTTAAGTGTTCTTTTATCTTGTATAAGGATAGTTTTATTTGGTTTTGTCTACACAAACCTATTATTTGAAGAAGAAGGTTTAAATTTTTTTGTGTTTTTATAATCTTTTCACTATTTTCTTTTTGAGTCTTGAGAATATCATTTATTGCTGTCTAGCTGTCAGTGTATAGGACTGTTGAAGAATGTTTAGGTAGGACATTTAGTATAGTGAGTATTGCTGCAATTTTTGTTCTAGTGAATAATAAGTATGTTATTATTTGTTCTTGAAAAGTGTGTTCCTCTTGATTTGGAATAAAGATGACCCAGCCCAATCCCATATGGTATTTTTCATTAAAGTTGTTTAAGAAATTATTGATATATATTTCAAAATGAATGTAGTTTTCTAGTTTTTCTCTGATTAATGCTAGTGATACCAGGCTTTCTGTAGGGTCTTTAAGCAATTTTTTTAGATGTTTGAGGTGTAATTGAGATTTATTTGAGGGTTAAATTTCGATGTTTGCTTCTTGTTGGGCTGGAAGTGCTTGTATATGTTTCAAAAGTATAATAAAAAGAAAGTTGAGAGAGACCCTGTTTCTTCAGATTGTTTTTCTCTCTATATGACTGCTTTACCTTGTTGAGGACTTGCTTTTATGAACTGGTATTTTGATGAATTGTTGTTTGGTGACTGTAAAGCTACATTCTTCAGTTTGATTTTCTGTGCTATTGATTGTGTATCCTTTACAAGCTTCTAGTGAAAAGCTTTCTAGATTCTATATATAATATCTATATTTGTGATATTTTTATCTATTTTCTATTGCTTTTTCCAATAGTTGAATTGTTTTCTTTCATCATAAATATCCAGTAGAATCTAGAGGAGGAGAGATCAGTAGTAGATATGCCTTGTGTAAAGATATTTTTTGTTGTATTAATATTTGTTTGGTCTTTAGTTTCCAGTATTATTTTGAGTTTGTTTTATATAGTAGTAAACCACTTTGGAATTGGATCTAGGGCTGATTTTTATTGATCCTGATGATTTGACATCATTCTAGTACTTTGGATTTATCTGTATTTAAAAGTTGCCTTGTAAATAAAAGATTGTACTTTTTTAAATTTTTTTGATGTTCAATAAAGAATACTTTGCTTATTATGTCTTCTATTGGAATATCTACTTCTTTTATTAGGATCCGGCTGTTGATTTCTTGTGATAGATTTGCTGTAAAGCCATATCTTCTCAAAAGCCAGATTATATCATGTGTGAGGTTGTTACCTAACTTTTTTAAAGGGCTTTCTATTTTGTTCAAGATGGGTTGGATTAACCAAAACTTATTTTTAGTGTCTGCAATCTTATTCTTACTATTTTTCCTATTCTATTTGCTCTATTGATTCTGTTAATCCAGTTTATAGCATAAAGCAAAAGTTGTTTATTCTATAGGTGTATTATGTTATATTTATATTTATTGTAGAGGATATTATTGAGCCAGACCTAGTTTGTGTTTAAAGGTTAATATAATATTGCTCATAAGGAGATTGCATGATTTTTTTAATAGGATTATATCATTGCATAGGTATTCAGTACTGGGGATTAGAACATGATTTATAATATATTGCATTTGTTTATCTGTGAGGTTTTTCATTTCTATTAGTGCTTTGGTCTTTCTGAATTTTTGTTAAATTAGAATTCTTTGGTAGTCTTTCTTTTCTGAGTTGTTGTGTCATACTTCTAGAATTATAACTGGAATTTTTTTAGGACAACCTTGGATAGTTTGATTGTCTATTACTATTTCTTGCTTGAAGACATTTTTTTTGCTATTGATAATAATTAGTTATGATTTTTGAGGATTAATTTTGATATCATTGATATGGTAAAATTCTTCTACTACTTTAATAATTTCTCTCATATCTTCTACATTGTCTGTAATCCAAGTGGTATCATTCATATAGACCCTAACTATAATGTTGGTATTTTTTTTTAACCAGCTTTTATAGAAATTTCTATATATTTTTGTTAAAATTGTGTAGCTTATAAAGTCTCTGTTGATTTTGATTATTAAGAAGTCATAAAAAATATATCAGAGGGAAGATATTGTGTCCCCTTGGTCAATGCTATTCTCAACTCCATATTCTGTTATGAATTTGTGATATGTCAAAATTATATTTTATCTTGATTAAGTATGTTTAGAAGAATGTCGATAATTTGTGAAAGAATTCTGATATGTTTGAGTGCTAAGATTAACATTTCAAGGTTGACTAAATCATATATCTTGAACATGTTTAGACTTAGAATTCAGGCTTGTTTATTTGTATCTTTTATATATTCAATGATATTGTTTATAATACAAATTGATTTCTATGTATTGTAATCAGAAGTGTTGCCCAATTTAATTTTGAGAGGATTTTATGGTTATCTATGCAGTGTGCTAGTCTGTTTATAATAATTTTTGTAAAAATTTTTTTTCCTGTATCCAAAAAGATAATTGGCCTTGTAATATTTAGGTTGTTTTACCAATCTTTTGATTTTAATATTGGATAGATAGCTCCTTTACTCCATTCTCACTTTCTCTAATAATTTTATTAAAGAGTAAGCAGATTTTTTCTATTGCCTTTGCCCCTAGTTTTTTGTAAGCCATGTATAGGATCTGATTTTTTCTAGGGGTTGATTTTGCATTTTTGCTTTGGATCACTTTTTTGATTTCCTTAGTGGATATTTTAGAAAGGACTAAATTATTTACCTGAGGTTTATATTCTTTTTTGATTCATATTCTGCAACCCAAGAGAGAAAATTGGAGATTGGCTTGATATTTCTGGCTAGAATCCATTCCTGGAAGTGTTGTCTAATCCTGTTTTTGATTTCTTTGGGATTAGTTATAATTGACACTTCCTTATCTTTTGTGATAATCTTGTTCAAGATAATAGTTCTCCTGGATTTTTTTATAATACTATTGATTATTATTTTTTTGTTTGTTGCTAGGTATGTTTGTCTATTCAAAGTTCTTTGTTTGATCATGAGAGCTTGCTTTCTATAAGTAATTGTTTGGTAATGACTTTGTATCCTCAAATAATTTTTTGAATATAGTCTAACCAGTATTGTAAGAAATTCTATAGGTATTCTATTTTTAGCTTGGTCAGGTGTTATTGAATATCTAAAAACTTTTCCTGGAGTTGTTTTGATAGTATGGAAGATGACTTATTTACTTTTTTGAGTGGCTTTCAGTCTGTTGTTGAAAAACTGTATATGCAGCAGCAGATCTTTGATTGTGTTTTCCTCCCTTAGTATTCTTTTTCTCCTATATTGTTTTCTTTTTAAAATATAGAGCTTAGCTGCTTTGAGAATATGGCTGTATATAATGTTCCATTACTTGTTTATTGATTTTTGTTTTATTCCTTAATTGCTTAAGGCTTTATTAACTTCTAGAAAAAAATTTTTCCATTGTTTATTGTCTGCTAGCTATCAATTGTATCTATGATTTGATTGATGTTAGAAAGTCTCCTTATGTAAGTTCAGTTTACATGTTTTTATTTCAATAATAATGGATTTGTGGTCACTAGAAATCAGTGAATCCAGATCTTCTCCAATATAGGCTTTCCTACTTTACCATAATGAAAGTATGTTTATTCAAATTTGATCGATTTTACTATTACTATTGTTTTGACTCTATATACTGTATATTCTCTTTTGCTTGAGTTGTGAAGCCTATATGTGTTCTCTAGATTGTGATTTATTAGTTTTTCTATTTGAGAACTTATTGGTTTGTTAGATATACTTTGTTTGTATCCATTGTTTTTATCCAAAATCAGGTTGGAAAAACCATTTAGATCTCCCAAAACTAGGAGATACCAATTTTTTTAAAGTGCTTCTTATGTCCATTGCTTTAGTTTATTAAGAGTGTCTTGCTATCTTTTGTCTCTCTTATTTGCATAAAAATAAATATCTATAATTTTAAGTTTCTGTTTTTGAGGAATGTGAGATCTGCATGTATTAGTGTTTTTTTTTCAGATATTATATTTGTAAATATGGTCTGCTATATCTTTTTAATTATTAAATTTAGGCCTTGTTCAATCATTTGTGCATTATTATGTGACTAAATTATGTGATAGAATGAAGGTTTCCAATATTTTGATTGTTAGTGGGTACTATTGATCTCAATTGTTACAATAATGTTTCAGTTCTTTATTATATACCAGTTGAACCAGATTTCTCTTTTATATTTGTTTGTTAGGCCTTGAATGTTGATGGTTGAAGTTTGCCATATTGAATGTTGATTGTCTTTTTCTATATGTGTAATTATATTATTGTTGTCTGAATTGTCTTTCAATATATAATTATTTAGATAAGAGATAAAGTTTGGTAAGTTTTGTTTTTGTATATCCTTGGATGTCTTCCTATATTATATATTGCCATTATTGTATACTATGTTTTTCGATATATATGGTTCTATTGTACCACTCATTAATTATTTTTTGAAGAGAAGAAGATTGTGCTAGGGATCAATTCTGAGATTATATTGTACTTTGTGGATGTTTTGATTCATTTTACTTATGGATTCATGAATCTATTGTTGTTGAGCTTAAATATTGAAGTATTCTTTTATACTTAATTGAGATAAAGGGTTCTATTATGATTTAATGGGTCTTCTTCTTCATTCTCTATTTTTATGATATCTGAGAAGTTGTCTTCTGGGACTTTTAAGTTGTATACTATCTTGTTCAGGTCACTGATGTTTTCTTTTATTTCTTCAATTTTATTCTTGATTTTTTTAAGAATGGTCATAATATCAGCAAGTATTGGGTTACTCTCTTGAGTCTTTTTTAATTGACATTAACCAGATTTGGCAGCTATTGCATAAGATCCAGGCTTGATTGGATGATGTTGTACAGTTTTGATTTAATTTTTAATTGAGGTGGTACATACAGATCTAAACTTGTTATATAGTTTTTCAAACTTGTTTGCTTGTTTCTTATTATATCTTTTCTATTGTGTTCTTCTTTTCTTGATTGGGCAGCCATTGAATAGATGCTCTGAGCTGTTACAAATTGTGCACAGTTTAGTTTCAATAGGTTGTCAGGTGCAGTTGAAATCTTCTGGTTGAAATTCTTGTGACATGGCTGCTTCTAGTTCTTTCTATTTATTGAAACTGATGACTGTAAATCTTTTTCTTTGATATAATAATTTTCTTGATATATAGCAGATCTTGATCTTGGTTTGTTTACATATTCTCCCTATATCAAAAACAGTGGTATTGAGTGGAAGATTAGTAAGTTTTACTGCGATTTGTTCACATGCTTTTATTTGATCTATATTTCATTATGCATCAAAAACTCTAATCAAGTTATCTTTGAGGGATACACTCTATTTTTTGATTAGGACATTTTTGTCCTCTTTTCTTGTATATATAATTATTGCTATTTGCCATATTTACTGTATTGATATAGTAATGTTACTAATTGTTCCATATTTGATAAAGGATTGTTGCACTTCTATAAGTCTGATATTCAAGAGAATGTCCTATACTCTGATACTGTTTTTCTGTTTAGGATTGGGATTATATATTCTATGAGGATCATGTGTTTATTGTTTATATTGGGTAATAGGTTGTTATAAATCTCGATTGCTTCTTGTTTATTACTTAAAATATTAATGATCTGTTCTGTCTCTTTTTTTCTTTTCATTTTGAATTGTTATAAGTCCTTCTAGTTAGTTCAAGGTCTTGATAAAAAAAGTTATTTTCTGAGCTATAGTTTTGCCTGGTAAGTCTGTAGCAGGAATACTGATCTTTGCTTTCTCTCTGCTATAGCAGATGGTTTTGTCAAAAGGAGAGAGGAGTCTTAATTTGGTGGTTCAAATATCTTTCTTCTATTTTCTCTTGATATTAACATGTTGCCAGCTTGAGGTTGATGCTTGTTGGTCTTGTTCTATTTCCATCTCCATATTTTGATTATCTATACATGCTTCTCTTTGTGTCTCTCTAGTTGGTTCTAAAAAAACTATTTCTTGTATTTTCATATTTGGTATTGTTGTAGTGCTACTGAACTGGTTTACTGTTAGATTTTTGGTAACTATAATGTTTTTTTTCAACTTCTTCACTCCAATCAGTACTTTAATTGTTTTCAAGGAAGGGTTTTAATGTTATAACCTGTGCTGCTGGGACTTGAAATATATGTTGGTTATTAAAGTCTTTGAACTGGGGTTTTTTTTTATTGTTCTCTTTAGCTTTTTCTTTGTTTATAATGTTTTTCTTTGCTATTTGCATTGTTGTTTTTTTGTATAACTTGTTTGTATTATCTCTTGTAAAAATGTTCTTATTGTAGTTAGACCTCCACTAGACTATTTGTTTTGAAGTTCCCTTTGAAATAGCATTTTTTCATTCTCTTTTTCTTTTCTTTTAAAAATTATCATAAAAGAATTTTTTTTAGAAAAAATGAATCAACGGGAAAGAGTAGATGGATATATATTTAACCAATTCTTTAATTATAAGTAATTATAATTAATATTATAATTATTTAGTATAAAATATTTTACTAAAAAATATTTCTTTAAAATATTAACTATAATTATATATATTTATTCTTCTTTTAATAAAGTTTTTTGAACTTGTCTTATTTTTTTCAGATGAATAAATATTGTTTCTTTAATTATATTTAATAATTTATTTTAATATTTTACAATTTTCTTAAATCTTTATTTAATAAGTAATTATGTGTTTTTAATTTTTTATATATTTTTTTAATTATTTATCAAAAATTAATACTTGAAAATAGTATTAATATAAAAATTATTAGTCTTACTTTATTTAATTAGCTATTTGTATATAAATAACATTGTTTACTTTCAGTTTTTCAGTTTTTATCTTCAGATATTTTTATTTCTAATAAAAATATAAAGTATCCAACTATTTATTTATAAAATTATAAATTTTATTAATTTAGATATCAACTTTTATACTTTTTTATTTATATTGCTTAAAAAAACCTTGTCTATTCTTGGTTTATATTTATTAAAAATATTGTATATTTTGTTAAAATCTTTATTTTTGTTCTTGTTTTTTCTAGTTTCAGCTTATATTTAATAAATAATTTATTAATTTAGTTTCTTTATTACTTATATTAAATTAAATTCTTTAATTTTTCTTAAACTTAATAAACATTCTGATATTGACATTTTAATTACTTTAGGCTTTACAACTATTATAAGATTAAATTTGAATTTTATAAATTTTATAAATTTAAATTGAGATCGATTTTTTTTTTTAATTTTTTATTTATTTATTTTTACTATTCCAACTTTTGTTTATATATTTTATTAAATTTATTTATTTTACAAATTCAATATTTTTTCACTCTAGTTTTTAACTGATGTATATAATTTTTCATTTTTTAAATAAATAAATTAATTAATAAAGTAAATTTTAATAATTTTGTAAATAATTTAATTATAACTTTTTTTAATATTTTTATTGATTCAAATTTTAAGTAACAGTTCAACTTTTAATATTAATATTTATACAACTTTAGACACTAATATTTTAAATAATACAAATTTAATTAATAAAACTTTTTTTGCTAATTCTCTAATCATATACAAAAAAGGCATTCACAAGAAGTTCTTTTGTTTTTATGCTAAAAAAATCATACCACTTTTCTTAAAACTCCTTGAAGAATGATTTCAAAAGCCACTTCTATTTTCTCTTACTTATTTACAATTCTCTTTGATCAAAAACTTGACTTCTAATAATCAAAAATAAGTCAAGTAACATCTTTAATATCAATGGCAAAAAAGTTTTCAAAGAAAAAAGAATCAATAGTAAAGTACCTGAAGACCTTCTTCATCTTTGAAGTATAAGGTATATAAAGGTTTTTAATAATAGAAGTGCTTATTTTTTTCTTCTTCTAGTCACTTGTTGATCTCTTAGAACTATCATTTTCATAGTTTTCTGAGAAATTTTGTCTATCTTAGTTTGATCCTAAATTTTGAATGATATAAATTCTTACCAAAAGTAATTGATTAACACAAAATATGTTGATTTTAGAAAAAGTAAACAAGCTCTTATTGATTATATTACATGTTTTTATTATATTATAGGTAATATAGAAAAGAAAGTTCTAGAAAAAGTTTACTTTAATTATACATGTTTAATCTCTAGTAAATAATTATAATACTAAAAAATGAGATAGATTTGTACAAAGAAATTTTATTTCTTTTCTAAGTTCCTCAAATAGTAAAAAAGCTTTTTAAGGTAAAAGTTAAGTTCTTTTAGTTTTTCTTAAACTATCTCAATTTGATACATACTTAAATGAAGACTTATTTAATACTGCAGGCAGTGACAAAAAAAACTTCTTTCAAGATTCAAATAAAACAAAAAAGAATATCTTAATTAGGTAAAACCCTTTTTGAAAAGAAATTGTAAAATGAAGCAAGAACTTTTTGAAAGTCTTTAAGTTGTTTTTTGTTTTTTACTTTTTCAATATCAACTTTAACAATTTATTATTTTTTGGAATAATCATAGTGATAAACTGTTAGCAATAATCCTTGTTGACTTAGAAATACTATGTCAAGTTATTAGGAAAGTATAATATTATTCTTTAAATCTAACTTAAAGTATCTAATTGTGACTTAATTTTGTTTAGTTCAAACTAGCTTAATAAATATTTCATATTTTTTAAGTAGTATAGTCCTTTAACTAATAATATACAATGATGAGTTAATTATTATATGAAAAGATTTTATAGATTATTTTGATATTTTTTTAAGTATCTTAATAAAGACAAATAGTTTTGATTTTTTTTTTTTTTTTAAATCCTCTGTCAGACTAGGTATGTGTGCTTTATTAAACATATGTATACTTTACATTGAAAATGTATCACTAAAGCTAAGTCTTTACCTAACTCACTCGTCACTATTTTAAGAATTATTAAAACTCTAAGTACAACTTCGGGGGTGATTTATCATTTCATTAGCAGTTCAGGTAAAGACCCTTCCAACTGTTAACTTCATTGCCTACAGGTCACTACTGCAGATCACTCTTTGAGGTTCTGACAGAGCTTAAAACCCAACCATTTCATTCTATACTCCACTCTTCTTGTTAGAATTTCTTATAGGCTTTCATCTTCAAGGTTTTCTTCTTCTGGTAATGGATTTCTTTTCTTCTGGAATGTAGTTTTCTGGCTTGAAAGACAAGGAGGTCTTTTTGTCTTGTCTTCATTACTGATTCCTTGTTTTCATTTCCATTCGATTACCTTTTCACATCACTTGTTCTAGATTTCTTTTCGAATTGGTTGCAGACTCTTTTTTGCATTTTCAATATCCACTTTCTTACTGTTCTTTCTATATGTTTATCTTGACATTTTAGATCTGCCACTTTTAGGATAAGGTCATTTCTTATAAGGCTAGAGCAGAAACTTAATATATTCTGACTTGTTTCAAAAGTCTGTTCTATTACTTTAATGATTCACTTGTCAAACTTTCCTATTTCTTCACGGTTATCAATGTTCAGCCTGAGATTTTTTTCTTCAGCCTCTCTCTTTCTTTCCTATAATAATTCTTTAAAGTTTCTAGTGATTCCATCTATTCCTTTG
>CAJVPT010004480.1:0-13412 GCA_910592055.1 Acaulospora colombiana | reverse complement strand
TATGCTTATGATGAGTTAGTTAGATTAGAATAATAGTTTAGCTATAGTATGTATCATGCTGCTCGAATGAAAATGTATTTTTGTCTTCATTTGATTAATAAACTGACGATCTAGCCTGGCTACAGGTACTCAAAAAAAAAAAATAGAATACTTTTATAGACTCAGTACTATCTGCCTACTACTCTATTCAAAATCATACTACTAAATATTCATCATTCAAGCTACTTTATGACTGTGAAGCAAGGTTATCTATTGATCTTCAAGATAGTAAACAGAAATCTAGTAATATGTTAGATTAACAACTAAAAGAAAAGGAAAGAAAAAGAACCTGCTTCAACTCTATATAAAAGATAGATATTTGGATTTTTTTTTTTTTTTTTTTTTTTAATGCTAGTTAAGCCAAAACTTTATTGAGAGATCTTTACATAAGATAGAGAAAACAAAGTTCCTCTGGGGCTATATGTAAGAAGTGTTTGTATAAATAAAGTATTACAATAGAAGAGCTCCTTTATGGAGATTTTATCTTGTAGCCTAGCCACCTTTTAAGAAGAAAAAGAGGACTAGTCTAAGGTCTAACTAGTGCTGAAAAAATTTTTAAAACTATGCGGACCACTGAATAATCGATCTAAATTTTTTAAACCTGTTGACTATTTACCAAAGAACACCATTGACCAATCCAATGCCTTGCGAATTATCCACCGGAATACTATGTTTCTTCATCTTTAGAAGGAAGTGAGATGCAAAGAAGGGGCTATGACTTTTATTTAGCAAATTTTAATTTACATTCGATTCAACTAGGATCTACTTAGTAACAGTACATATATTCATATATTCATTTTCCCTTCCAGGATATATATTACTCTGTTATATACTGTGTATGCTAAATAAGTACTATATACATCAACTATTCTTAGTATCCTTGTCTATATTAACTAGTTATATAGACTATACTATATGTATAAGTACTACCTCATCGGAAAGCCATATGATTCCATCTTGATTATGCCTAGCACAGTTTTTTTCCATGACCAGTCCCAAGAGCAGGCTAGTTATCAGGCCATCGAATTTTCTTTATCCTGGACCCAGTATTTTGGTTCTTCGGAGTGGTCCACGGATTTCCCCTCCCACCAAGGCCTCCCGGTAATTAGGACAGGGCCTCCCCTTCATTGTTCAGTACTTGTTGATTTCAGAGATACTCTATCAGTTGATTGGATCTGCTCTTCTTATTGCTATAAGCAAAGTTACCAACTCAAGATAGTCCTAGCTTTGACTTCGGAGATTGGTTCAGTCACAATCTTTATATAGACCATTTACGTGATCTACAGGTTCTCTCCTTATTGATCTGTAGCTATATTCAGAAACGTTAGTTATATATAGTTACGCCAACGGATAATTGTTCATGCCCCCTGCGGGATTTGAACTTGTATCTTGTGATCTGACCTATGGAGTGCTAATCGCTGCACTATCGATCTATAGATCAGATAGATATTTAGATATAATCAAAGAAAAATCAATAAAAACATTATCTATTTCAATGGAGATTACTACTGATATAGAAAGTAGATCAATATTAGATAATGAAATAATAAGAGTAGAAAGTCAAAAACAGAAGGAAATAGAAGTAAAAACTCTCAAAAGCAAAATTCAAGATTATAATATAAGCAAGTACAGCTTTTATGCAACAAGAAACAGGCAAGCAACCCTAACACTAAACCCCTATTTTATAAATAAAAAGGGCAAATACAAAGTAGGGATAATAACAACTAATATTCCAGGGAACAAAAAAGAAAAGATCAAGACATACTTGGATAGCATATTGAAATTGCCATGAAATAAGCACAACTTTCTTCACAAAGAATTTATCAATAGAAATGAATAGTTGAGTTTTTATTTGAAGGAAGAAGAAGATTTTTCTCAAATGTTTAGAAGAGATAAACAGAAAGAAAAAAACTTTCAGTCTACAACAACTTAAAAACACAAGTATCAATCTAACACAGAATATAGAGATATTAGATAAGAAGGTTTTTTGATCAAGAAAAGAGGAAGAGAAAGAGAATATATGACATATTAGTCTAATAGATATAGTATATAAAACTTTACAACACCTTATAAAAAAATATCTCAAGAGATATAGTAAGATGCAAAATATATATATCTACAAGGTCAAAACAAAAATAAGGATCAAGGCTTATATCAAGTGATATAGCTATCTCAAGACAAATTCAAAAACATTATGGATAACCCTCTTAGAAACAGAAACTACTAGAGTCATCTTCTTCAAGAAAGAACTGACAGACAAAGAGATCAATGATATTTTAATAGAAAGAAACAAAAACTCTACAAAACTACTAGATATAAATAAGTCCTACTCAAGTTTAGTAGTCAGGGTACTCAATAGTACAAAAGCAAAAGCATGTTACATCTCAAAAAACCCCTTTACGCTGAAGAAACAAAACTTCACAGTCTTATATTTTGTATCAAGAGAGGCTTTCAACAAAGCCTGTAAACAATATATTTTTTTACAAGGGTTATATTTTTTATGGAGTGTTAAAAATACAGTAACAGAAAATAAAAAAACCTATAATGCTGAAAGAAAAAGAGTCAAAGCATAAGATAGAAAAGTTGAAATAGGCAATAAAGCACCTATAGACTCATTATCTGACAATGAATTGATCAGTTTCTCCTTCTTTTATAGTAAGAATTATTGATCTCCAAGAAGGCAACACCCAAAAGATCCATCTCCAAGAGATCAAAGAAAATTCTATAGAACTCAAACTGGTAAAAAAAAATAAAAAAATAATGAAAGACTTAAGAATTCAGTCATAGGAAATAATAGAGATCCTATTGGCAACTCAAGGCCTAGCCAGTACAGCAGTTTTGATAAGTACGTGTCAAATACAGAAATAGAAAATGAAGAAGATCTACTATACTGTATCTCAAATAACTTAGAAAAGTTAAGTAATAGAATAGCCAGACTAGATAATAGAACAGCTCCTAATAGACAAATAAGATATAGTAGAAGAAGGACAAATCATTTCTAAAAAGGTACACTAGTTGTTCAAGATAATAAGAGGGAAAACGAGCCCGATTTATCTCTAGTAAAAATTTTAAAGAAGGGCAAATATTGACAAGAAGAGCATAACAGTATACAATTTGATAATTTGAACCTAGGTAAATTTTTATAAAGTGAAAAAACTGACTTTATGAACAAAAAAGGAAAAGAAAAAGAAAAGCCAAGTAATAACAGAGATGAGAAAAATGACATTGAAAAAAGGGTAATAAGAATAGATACACACAATATACAGGATATTATTAATATAACTAATCAATATAGTCTTATAGAAGACATAAGCAAACAAGATATAGAGATAATAGGATTATATAAGACTAAGCTAATGCATAGTAATGCAAAATTGGCTTTCAGTAATCAGAAAGAATACAAACACTTCCATAGTACTAACAAAGATACCCCAATGGTGCAGAAATAAATCTACTAATAAGAAAAGATCTCAAAAAACAAGTAGCATCAGTAGAGGAGGCAGATGGTTATATGATTGCTATTAATATTTTGACAAAGAAGAACAAAATTTGTATTATATAGATTTATATTCTATCAGATAGATATAGACACAAGAAAGTATAAAACAATCTAATAAGTTATATTAGAAGAAAATATAAATAAGGCTTTTATATAATTTTAATAAATGACTTTAATGCAATATACAACCCATTAGATAATAGAGTATCCTTATTTAGGGCATATTTCAGATCCTCATAGTGATCTGAAATTTTTCTATTTAACTTTTTTGATAAATGGAGGTTTTCAGATATATAGGCAATATGGAAAAGAAAAGACAAAACTCCTACAAGGCAAGATACCATAAGTAGTAGCAGAATAGATTTCATCTAGATATTATAGAGCTTGGCAAAATATACAATCCTATGATTCAACAATCAAGATATAAAAGAAATTACTGGAAATGATCACACTATACTTTTGGTAATCCTATATATTAATAATTTATTCACAAGAAACAAGACCATTAAACACTGCACAACATCTAAAATATGAAGAATTGATCTAAAAAGAATATCACTTGAACAATGGCAAGTCTTTTGAGAAAGCCTGAACCATAAACTCAAAACTTCTTTGGAGTCTATACTTAATGAGGAACCTGATGAAGATAAAAGAGAACTAATAATAAATAAAATCTGGAAAACCTTCAAAGATCTAATTTGTAGAATAGCTTTTAACAAATTAGAAATTAAAAAACTGATATCAAATAAGGAGAAATGATACAAACACAGTTTAGAATTTATATGATATAGAAGAGCTCTTCAATTAAAAAAAGTCTTTAAGAAAGTGGAGGCATCAAAAGAAACAACAAAGGTGCAGAAGCTCAATAAGAATATTGCAAAACATAATGTCACTTATAATCCACATCATCTGATAAAAAACTATTACATTCAATTTAACATCTTCAACATTTCCTAGATACCCTTGAAAAAATATATCTAAGATACAATAGAAGGGTTCAAGTTTATAAGTCAAAACTTAGAAGCCAAAAAAGTAAGAGAGGAGATCAAATCAGCTTTAGAACTAAAATGTGATGATCTTAAACATAATAAAAAAAAGATAATAAACTCACTAACAAATAAAAAAAGAAGCAAAATAATATTTGACCAGGACAAAGTCAAGCAAGATAATAAGGAATATATAATGATGAACAAAAAAGAAATTGAAAAAGAAATAAGAAGATATCATCAAGAGACTTTCAAAAAGCGAGATGCCAACTTTGCCAATCTTACTGAAGAGTAGAAAAAGGAATATGATTCCAAGCAATACATTCAAGATGCAGGGTACAACAATCTTTTAGAACCAATCACACATGAAAAATTGGAAGAAACTCTTCATACATTTCCAAATAACAAAGCCTCAGGAAAATCCCAGATTAGCTATAAAATATTAAAGAAATTGAGTCAAAAAGGAAAAGAATACCTACTAAAGATGCTAAATATCTTCTTAAGATAGGAAGTTACACCTATATGTTTGAAACAAAGCCACATATATTCAATAGCTAAACCAAAACCATGGAAGTATGAATTGCCAAATACAAGACCAATTGTACTACTGGAAGTTACCAGAAAGTACTTTACCAAAATTCTAATCACTAGAATAAGAAATACATGCAAGATCAATAATATTCTTAGGGTCCCAACTATACAAGATTATCAGGAGAGAACATAGCAAAACCTATTCAAATTCTCAACAATATCTGTGAAGATGCAAAAGAAAACAAAAAAAAGCTGTAGATCCTCTTTCAAGATACATCCAAGGCATATGATACCATTGACCTGAAAATGCTAACCAAAGTAATGAGAAGAATCAAGGACTAAAGGTTTTATCAAGATTATGATGAGCCTGTTCCAAAATAAGAAGTTTAAAGTAATATTTGAAAATGATCTCATAAAACAAATAAGGGCAGGAGATAGAATAGACCAAGGAGAAACCATCTTATTACTAATGTAGAAAATTTTCTATGATCCTTTGCTATGTAAAATTCAAGAAGACATAGAACAGGAATACAAAATGAAAATCTTATGGAATCCTGATCTAAATAATATCATCACTAAAAAGCTAAAATTGAGACACACAGCCATAGTTTTCATGGATGATACTACATAAATAACAAGATCCAAAGAAGATATAAAAAAGATCCTAGAAACATCAAGATCTTTTATAAAGCAAATGACTCTCAGATCAATAGCAACAAGTTAGTATTAGTTACTATCAATAATCCTAACCACTACCTAGAAGAAGTTTATGCAAGAATCAATAAAAAAGTGATTAGAAAGTTAAATAGAGGAGAGCAAACAAGATTTCTGAGAATATGAATAGGCAACCAGAAAACTGCAATCGAACTCAAAGAAATAGTTTTAAAAAAAATCAATACTTTTATAAGAGTTCTTAAAAACAAAAAAATGACCAATAAGCAAGCCCTTTATATGTTAAATAGAATATTGATTCCAAGAATAAAGTTTAGAATGCAATATAGCATTTTGTCCTGAAAAATATGCAATAACTTGACAGCAGCATATTATAAGCTCTTCAAGAATAAAGCAGCCTTATGTAGATTCATCCCCAATAGTATGATCTATCATCTGAAGATACACAATCTTAAAAGTATATGGATACTTCAAAAAGAAAGCCAAATAACTGGACTCTGTAATAGAATAAATGAACAGGGTTCAACAGAACTTACTACAATTATTAGGTTAAAACAAGTGCAGATTAAGTACTGGAAATCCTACAATCTTCTTTCATATGAATCCCTAGGTCATCTCTTTGATAAAAGAAATTTCCCATTATAAGTTCTAAAGTTAACTAAGGGCTTGGAACTAACTTTTCAGAGCTGGAAGGAAAATAATATTTTTGAATAGGCCAAAGGCAATAGTCCAATTCAAGAATACTTAATAGTAGAAGAATATAGAAAGAAAATACTATCTTTGTGAAATAATAGGTTAATATATATAGACTAGTTGTTAAACCAAAATCATGCAAAATTCAGAAAGTGGAGAATAATTTAACTTATCCAGCACACTATCAAAGGCCCTATCCAGAATGGTATGATATTTTATAAAGAATAATAACTAAAAAAAGTATAAATAACCTCATAACACTTTGGAAAAAGAGATAAGAAGAAAAGTGCTATTAAAATGCACTAAACCTGAACCTGGCAGAGATAAAAGAAAGAAAACCTAGATAGTTGCCCAGAAAGAGAATCAACAAATAGTATGGAGAAAACTATTCAAGAGAATAGCCAAGGTATTGCAATAATTCAGCATTTTAATCATCAAGAAATATAAGATAGTCTAGAAACAGTTTTTATCAAATGTGCAGGATGTTCACTAAACAATAGAAATAGAAACGAATATAATATAGAAATAAAATCAGATTTGATCTATACTATACTATTCTTAAACTATCAAAAAAATACTAGGAAAGTGCAATCACTAAAAGTTTCTTGTTTCCTATTGGAACTAGATAGTACAATGATCAAGAGTATAGTCCCAGAAATCTAAAATCTGACAAATGATCAAATTGAAAAAATGAAACAAGTATTAATAGGAGATTGAAAACAATAAATACTCAAAGACAATATTAAGCAAGGAGTATATCAAGATCATCTGCTTGAAATTCTCTAGTACAATCAAGGATTATTGGAAAAGCTAACCTTCTACTCTAACGAATCCTTAATCAACCATGGGAACAAAAATGCAAAAATGGGTACTGCATGGATATAAACAAAAGTAGCTGGATAAGAAAGTAAATTTTAGACAAAAGTCAAAAACTGGTCCTTGTCTACAAGAGCAGAACTGGTGATACTAGTTACAATAGCTTTAGTAGCTCTAATAGACAGTACAGTCGAGATCTTCATAGATAGTCAAGTTTACATCTCTAAATGAAAAAAGCTAGAGGAAAAAGATCTGAAGATAACACACAAATGATGACTAAAAGAAAAGAATTAGTCATTATGGACAAGAATACTAGATCTTGTAAAGAAAAAGATATTCAATTAACATTGATCAAGGTTAAAGTTTACTTTAATGATTCATGGAATGAAGAAGCAGACTGACTGGCCAAAGAGGCTTTAAAGCTACTAACAATAGAATAGAAAAGTCTCAAGTCAAGCAAGATACCTACAGAAACTATGTGACAAGAAGAAGTAATAGATAGTCCAATATGATAGTTTATTAAACAAATCAATAAAAGATCAATGGCTTTTTTATGAACATAGCAATATAGAATAAAAACAAAATAGTATCACCAAGTTTATAAACAGCAAACCTACTCATAAGGTCTGGCATAAGATAGGGTAAAGGATAGAAATACATGGAATAGCTTTTTCAAAAGCTTGCAGAGAAGAAGTTTTCTGATTAAATTGACCAATAATGAACTATTTACCTTAAGCAAGCTAGTAATAAGAAGATCAGATCTATACAAATAAGTAAAATGTATAATATGTAATCAACATTAAGAAACAATAGAATATTTATTAGAATGCTCTAGTCATAAGATCGAGATCCTAGCAGTATGACAAAAAGGATCTAAGACTTTCCTTAAAGAATTTAACAAGTTGTATTATGAATATAAGAAGGAAGCAGATGAAAAAATAGTATAACTAACAGTTGACAATAGAAGAGAAAAAGATGAACTAGATAAATGGATCTTCAGACTAATAGAATCAGCTTCACAAACTGGTTTGAACTCTTTTAACTTTTGTACAGGATTAGTGAAGGTGATATAATCAAAGAAGCTACTAACCTAAATTGTCATGAAAAGAAGCTGGGAACAATGGCAAAAAAATGGATTCTAAAAGTATAAAAGAAGATTTGCAACCAGATTTAGAAACAAGTCTGAAATGTAAGATGTGAAAAGAACATTGAATAGAAACAAGAACAACGAATTGATAGCAGAGCAAAATACAAGAAGATCCAGAAAGTAAGAAAGCAAGACTCGTAATATAATCCTAGTCACAAAAGTACAAGGCAAAGAGAAGAAAAGAAAGAAAATAGAAACAAAGACCTTGTAGAAATTATAAGAAATGTAATTAAATATGAGATGAAGTAGTTGGGTTTTAATCCTCATCAGAATCTCATACAATGATCTGCAGTAGTGACCTATGGGTGATAATGTTAGAAGTTGAAAAGGTTTTCACTTAAACTACTAATGAAGCAATAAATCACTTTCAAAGTTGCACTTAGAGTCCTAGATAAATATAAGACTTTAATGAGTGAGTTGGTTAAAAATTTAGCTTTAATAATACATATATAATATATAGTATACAATTGTTTAATAATGTATATATAACTAGTTTGACAGAGGATTATTTTTTAAAAAAAAAAGATAAAATAAAAAAAGTTTTAAAAGGGATCTACTGATTGACAAAAACCCTTTCCACTGATCCTCTGATCACACACAAAAAAGATGCTTATAAGAAGTTTTATACTTTCTTGCTAATAAAGTCTTTATACTTTCATTAAAACAACTTGAAGCTTGTCTTCATTTATCTCTTTTACCCTCCCTTATTTGTTTATAAACTCCTTTGAATAAAAACTTGAGCCTCTAGTGATTTGAAAAAACTTAAGTATGCATCTTTTCTATTAAAGGCAAGAAGGTTCTAGGAAGTAAAAGGACTGACAAGTGAAGAGTCACCTTATAGAGTTGGAAGTGACAAGAAATAGAGATTCTGTTGACAAAGAAAGACTTATTTTCTACTATCTCACATACTATCTTATAAACTCTTAAAGTATCTATTGTTTTTCATGATTTTCTTAGAGGATTTTGTCTACCTCAGTTTGATCTTGAATTTTTGGTAGCACAATATCACCTGATATCTGATTGGTTGACATGAAACATATTAGTAGTTGAATGTAAACAAGCTTCTATTGGTCACTTCACGTGTTCTGATGATGTTATTTGTGATAGAAAGAGAAATTAAGAATATGAACTCTTCCACTTCTCCAAATGAAGTTTAACTGAAGCAAAGAAATCATAAGACCATTAGAATAAATACTAAATTTTCTAAGTGATGAAAAGATGGTTATTTGTTCAAGCTGAGACCCTCAACTTTTTATTATCCCAGTCAGACAAAGTACATAAAAGAGATTATTTCCTTATCCTGATTAGGTTATAAAACTAAAAAGCAAAAAAATGTAAAACACTACTCTTCTCTAGAATTGAGAATGCATTTCTCCAGATATTATGTAATTATATTACAATTAAGATGAATATCAATAAAATTCCTTTAACTAGATGTGGTTACTAGAAGATATCAGGAATTACTTAATAAGACTAAAAAGTCACATAAGAATCTATGATCCACTGTTAGTCATTTTTTTCTACACAGGTAGATACAAAATCAAGATAAAAAAAAAGGAAGCATTGAGCAAGACACTGGATTCAAATAAGTGATAAGTATCTCAGATGATCACAAGAAAATAATCAAGAGCATGGATAGATAAGTTTCTCGGATGGTTAGTAAAAAGAAGAATATTCCAAAAGAATTGACTTCTAATGAGAAGAGGTTTAAGCTGAGGTTTTTTGAAGAATATGGAGCATTTTTATTTTTATTTTTTTCCTTTTCATTTTTATGTAGTGCATTTGTATATTTTTAGATATATACCTTTCCTTTATTTTTCCTTTCCCCTTTTATAGTTTCTTGAATTTAGTTACTTGGAGGATAATAAGCAGTGATAATCTACTGCCAATAATGGGCAAGTTAGAAGGATCTTCACCCAAAACTTAGTCCAGAATAAAATATTGTTCCCAAGATTGCACTTAGAGGTTGAAGCTCTTTTAAGAATTGAAAGCCATTGATGAGTATATCAGTACAAGTCTTTTTAGTTTAGCCATGATATAACTGCTCTATGTATCTCTATCAATTTTCTTAATAATAAATATACAGTACTGGTCTGATTATGGGTTAATAAAAATAAAAATAAAAAAAGTTTTAAAAAAAAGTTATTACTAAAAAAAAAAAAACTTAAAAATAAAAACTTAAAAAAAATTTTAATAAAGAAATTAAATATAAATAAAGCAGTTAAATTTCAAGTTTTTTCAAAATTTTATATAATAATTTATAGTTTTTTTTTTTTTTTTGAAATAGCAATTTAACCTTATTTTATTGAATTTTCAAGTCAAAACAAAATGCAAATACAAGAAATAATTATTAATAAAATATATTTAAAATTATATTAAGTTATTAAGATTTTATCTTATTATTATTACTTAATATTATAGATTAGTTATTATTTGAGAACTTTTTTAGTTAAAAATATATTATCTGTTTCTCAGTTAGTTTCAATATTTTTATATTGTAAAATTCTAATTACTTCAATTTATTAGATGGCATATTATTGAAGAGAACTACTTGAATTAATTTAATTTATATATTAAAAAAGAAGATTTTGTTGATTTTTCTAAGTTTCTCCTAATAAACATACTTAAAAAAATCCATTATTTTAAAGAAAAAATTTAAATTCACTATATATTTTCTATTATATAAATCTATAGAGACTTGTTATTTTGAATCTTTATTTATTCGACAAAACTGAAAAAGAAATCTATTCAATAATTAGAAATAGATGACTAAACTATAAAATCTAGTTATAGCATTTTGTAATCTTTATTATAGTCAAATAAACTTTTTCTTGAGAAAATCAATAATTTTTTTTTTAACTAGCTCAACTAACAGAATAAATTTTTATTGAAATATCAATAGTACATTTTCAGATTATATAAGCAATTTATATAATTTTTTAAACTATTTATCTCTAATTAAATATATCAATTTTATCATATAGTGATACCATTTTTATCAGTTACTCTGCTCTGTCTGGATCTATAGTATTCGAAAGATCAACTATGGACTTCTTATTATTTTAATCTTCAAGAGATCCATGATATATATTCTTTAGTAGGATCTTGTTTTACTGCTTGATAATAGTGGGTATTGTGAATGATCCTTACTATATATGGTCCTCAGAAAACTGATCCAAATCTTGATTTTTTCATGTATAGTAGTTATATATTGATATTCCAATAGTTCAATAATATGTTACATAAGTGATATATAGTCTTCTATTGTGACTATTTTTAACTACTTTTCAGATGTGACCTATAAGAGATACTGTATTCCTTAATTAAACAAGGTTTTAGGTCTCTTTTAAACACATTCATCTATTGCAATTTCTATAATAATACTAAAGTTAATTACTAGTCTTACTACAAGCTATCCTCTCGGATAACCATTAGTTTTATAATCTATAGGATTTCCTATTAATTCAAGTTTATTATAACCTGATATATTTTCAACTAATACAAATGACTAAAGTCTTTCAAATCTCATGAAAGTGTTTTTCAAGAAGAGACGAATGTTCACATTTTTGTTAAAAGCTTAAACCAATCAAAATTATTTTCTAACTTTCTTTGATATCTTTACATATTTCAAATAATGAGAATCTTTTCTTTTTCTGATACTAAAACTAACTAAAATCTATATAACCTAATTTATTATACTATAGTCAAACAGTAGATTTTTATAAATTAATTATATACAAGTGTATATGTAATTAATTGGTTTTTATTCTTGTATAATATAACCTATATTGTATAAACCATTCTTTAATGAGATTGAACCAATAATTTGTAAATAATGATCTAGAAGTGCATTTACTGCACTATTGATTTACAGGTCGATGAAAAAATCAATAATATAATCAAAACAATATTTTATATTTATTTATATATAATTTAATGACTTATAATAAATCCAGATTCTTATGAATTGGAGAAAATATCTTCAGATATATAGTATAAAGTAATCAATAAAAACTTTTTTTACTTCTTTTATTAATATGAGTTCTATTTATTTAATCTCAATATAAGAAATTTTATATAACTCAAAATTTAGAATTAAATTAAAATAAACAAAATTCTTCAAAAAAAATTTAGAAATGAGCACTATTAGAATCCTAATAAATAAAAAGAAAATAGATATAAGTTTTTTATTATTGCACAAAACTTTATAAATATTTTTCTATAGTATAAGACAACAATATGTTAGTTTTTTTTCCTTTTAAACCTTTTTTATAATTGATAGAAAAAAAGTTATTTGAATTTTGTGATCACTAGAAATCAAGTTTTTGTTTAAAGAAAACTATAAACAAGATAAAAAGAAAAAGAATAATGATTCTTAAAGTTTTTTAAGTTGATTTAAAAAAGTAATAAAATTTTGTTAGCATAAAAGTATAAAAACTTTTTATGAACATTTTTTTTGTATATAGTTAGAGAATCAGTAGAAAGAGTTGATATAGTATTTCCAATATTTTATATCTATATAATAATTTATAGTAATAATTTATAAATAATAATATTAGTAGTTAAAAATTTTTTTATTGGAATTATTAATAAATAAATTATTTTTTAAGTTATATTTGAGTTTAAAAAAAAATATAAAATAATGATGAGTGAATTAAATAAAAATTTAATTTTAACAAAACATTTTATAATATATAATATACAAATATTTAATAAAATATATATACTGTATCTAGTTTGATAGAGAATTAAAAAAAAAAAATTTTTTTTTTTTATTATATATGGTTATTTTCAAAAATTTGAGTCCATTTACTATATTTTTATTATAAATTTTAACTTTGACAATTTTTAAATCATTAACTATATAGTTAAAAATTATAAAAATTATATATATTATGTCTTAATACTTATTCTATTTATTATATTTTTTTAAAAATTTTTTTATTAATATATCTAAAGTTTTATTATTGCTAAATATTTTTATTTTTTTATTAATTATCATATGATTTATGATAACAGCCAATCAAAA
>CAJVPT010004479.1:0-13412 GCA_910592055.1 Acaulospora colombiana | reverse complement strand
AAATGTATGTATAGTTTACTTTTGTTTAATAAAGCGCACATAACTAGCCTGACAGCGGGTTAAAAAAAAAAAAAAAAGTGATATATTGTAAAAATTTATTAATTTGACTATAAAATAAATTAAAAAAATAAAACAAAATAAATTGATTTTATTTTTATAATTTTTTTTTTTTTTTTTTTTAATCTGCAATCATGCTATATTGGTATATCTTTATTGAAATATTGAGAAATACCAAAATATTTTACAAACTTTTTATAAAGGAATTAACTCGTTATTGTACATTATTAGTTAAATAACTACATTACTTAAAAAATATAAGAAGTTTATTAAACTAAACAAAACTAAGTCTAAACTAGATTTTCTAAATTAGATTTAGGGAATAATATTATATTCTCTTAGTAGCTTGGTATAGTGTCTCTAAGTCAACCAGGGTTATTGTTAACAGTTAGTCAATATCAGTTATTCCAAAAAATGATGAATTGCTAAAGTATAGTACTAGAAAAAGAAAAAAAAGAAAATATAATTCAAAGCTCTCCAAATGATTCTTATTTCATTTTACAGTTTTCTCTCAAAAGAGGTTTGCCTAATTGGGATATTTTCTAAGCTTTATAACATTTGAGAAACTTAATCATTCCTGAAAGTAACTTCAAAAAGAATATTTGAGGAACTTATTTTTCTGCTAATGTATAAATTCATTTATCGCTACTGGAGCCAGCACCATATTATAGAAAAGTTTATCTAATTGAAAAAAGAAATCTTTTTAAGAACTTTGCCTAACTGGAATAGAAGCTTGGAGATTTTAGTTTTTGTTCAATAAAACCTTTTCACTACTTGAGAAATTTAATGAGAGATGAAAGTCAGATCTATTTGTATACTTGTTACTCACCTTTTGATATTATAATTGTTTCCTGAAGATTGAACATACATAGTTAGAGGAGACATTTTTTTTAGAACTTTCTTTTTTACATCACCAATGATATAACGAGACACATAATTGTAATCAATAGGAGCTTATTTACATTCCAAAAACTGATGTGTTGCATGTCAGCTAATCACCTTTAATGAGGATTTGTGTTACTCAAAATTCAGGATCAAACTGCGGTAGGCAAAATTTCTTATAAAATCATGAAAATAGAAGTTCTAAAAGGGCTAAGATAGTCAAAAAGAAAGAAAATATATCTTTTTACTATAGAAATCCTCTATAAACCTCTTACTTCAAAAATTAGATAGACCTTCAAGTATTTTACGATTAGTTCTTCTTCCTTTGAAAACTTTCTTGTCATTAGTATCAAAAGTATTATTTGACTTTTTTTGATCACTAGGAGTAAAGTTTTTGAGTGAAGAGATTTATAGACAAGAATAATAGTATTGACTTTTGAAGTAATACTTCAAGTTGTTTTAAAGAAAGTATTAAGACTTTATTAATAATAAAATATAAAAACTTCTTGTAAATATTTTTTTTGTATGTAGTTAAAGGATCCGCAGAAAGAGTTTCAATTTTTTATTTTTATAATTTTTTTTTTTTTGCAATTATAATATTATGGTATATTTTTATTGAGATATCAGCAAAATATCTATAATATTATATGAACTATTTATATAATAACTAACTTATCTTTATGATCTACAGGTCCATAGTACAGTGGTTAGCACTCCATAGATCAGATCACAAGATCCAGATTCAATTCTACCCAAATACACAACTGATACGAGGAATTGAATCTGTCCATTGATGTAACCATAAACTAACTGATGTTTCTAAATATAACATCTGGTCTATATCTAGTTTATGATCAGGTTGTGATCTGAATTGGATATGATTATTATTGACACAACCACATTACCAGAAATAGTAGCAAAAAGAGTAGATCCCCAAACCAGTAACATGTCTCTCAGGACAAAAACAAGAACACAACTCGTCCGGGAACACAAATAGCTTAATACAAAAACTTGTGCACAAGAAAAGAATTCTTCCATAGTAAGCCAGTCCCAGTTCTCCTGTATATAGCTATGCTATCTTTCACAGACTTGACTATTAGGAGGTCTTGATGGAAGAAGAAATTTGTAGACCACTCTGAAGGATAAAAAAACTGGGATCCAGAATACTGAATTTGATGGCCTGATAACTAGAATACTCTTAAGAAAAATTGTTCTAGAAATAATTAAGACGGAATCACACAGGCTTCCAGTTTGTGGTTGGGCTAGTAGTAGTTGTACATAGCATTAGTTTAAATATATATATAGCTATCCATTAGATATGATTTACTATAACATATATGTATAACTACTCATTTGTAATAACATAATAGTTTCGATTAATAAAATTATAAATTAAGCTTGTGGGGCATTAATGAAGAGAACAAACAAATTGCACTTATAACCTTTATAAAAGAAGAACAATACAATATAATAGAAATTATAGAAACATGATTATCATACAACCACAGATAAACAAAGGAAGAAAATGAATATACGATATAGACAACAAGGGACACAGAATACCAAACAGGTACAGAAGTTGAAATAATCATCAAAAAAGAATGGACAACATACATATATAAATCTGGAATCTGACAAAACAAAAGTATCTATATCAACATGTCTTTTAAGACAAAAATCAAGTACAGAATAGTTGTAATTTACAGCTTGCCAACCTTATACAAAAAAGAAATAAACATAACTTAGTCAAATGACTGGAGCAAATCATTCAGAAAGCAACAAATAAAAATTTTTTTATAATGATACTGGAGGACTTCAATAAAATAGCTGATAATGAACTAGACAGAACTATAAATAAAAAGAAGCCAGGTACCTACAATAAAAAAATAATCAATACACTTATTACTCTTGACTTCACCAACATATACAGATACTTAAACCCATATATAAGGAGTTACATATATATCAGGAGCAAAAGTACATATAACAACAGACTGGACTATATATAAATATAAAGATCATTGGCCTAACATATTACTAGCACATCATATATATAACTGATCACAACTATAGCTACAGACCATAAGATAGTTACAATTACTATCAGCATTCTACATAAACACTGAAACAAAGTCACAAATAGGAAAAACAACAACACAAAGCAAATCAACTATGAGAACTCATCCAACAAACAATGGAATGACTTCAAAAAAGCAGTGGAGAAAAAGACCACACTGCCCCCCTCATGCAAACCTCATACACTGGAAGAGCTCTAGAACTACTTCAAAAACATACTGCTGAAAGCCAGCAAAAAGCACTTAAAAAAATGAAGACAGAGCAGAAATATCAAGACAATTTATATCTCCAAATACAGAGATAGGATGAGGCTCACACTCTTAATAGGAAAGACCTATAGAACATATAAAAGATATCTGAACAATAATATATCAGATATCGAAATGAAAGAAAAATTAGCAAAAATGATAGGAGCTATAAACAAAAATGAAGAGAGAATTGATACCCACCAACCAACAGATGCAATACCTCCAATAGTCATATTCAATAGTACCAGTAGTTAAAGGAATTATAGGAACTTTGGAAGATAAAAAACAAGATAGCTCAATAAGCAATAAAGAGGGAGAAAATAAAGATGATTAATGACAGAATAGAAAAGCATTTCAAACTTTTACAAGATTAATCAAGAAGAATGATAGATAGTATACTAGACAGGTCCTACAGGAAGATAGACACAAGCAGACTTATCAAACACACCAGGACAGATGAGACCACAATTATAATAGACTCAAATGAAATCAAGACTAAAGTCAGAAACCATTTCAAGAAATGAATATGACATAGGAAGACTGCAGACTTGCAAAACTATCCAAACTGGCTCAACAAATATGCACCAATTGAATACATCAATCCAGAATAGAATTACCAGTGCACAGTCAGGATCAATACTCAAGAAATCAAAGAAGCAATTCAAGCGAAAAATAAGTACAGTGCACCAGAACCCACAAAAATACCATATCATATTAAGGAACCTAGGGTCTAAGGACCTCCAGCTTTTAAAAACAATTTATAATCAGATCATAGAAACAGGAAAAGTCCCAAAAGAGTAAAAACAAGGAGTAATTTATCCAATTCCTAAACCTAAAGACTGGATGGAAGGTATTAACATTATGTGACCAATTACACTCCTAAAACAACAAGAAAAGTTTTTATGTCCATACTTAACAATAGAATAGCAGCAACACTGAATCAATACTATATAACATCAAGAAGCAACTGGGCAGGACTCCCAGATGATAGTATACAACAGTCAATATACATAATAAACAATCTCCTGGAAGAATCTAGAGAAGCAGGGAAAGAGGTGTGGATCTTCAGTCAGGATATAAGCAAGACATATGACTCAATAAATAAAGATATAATGATACTGATACTAAAGTGAATCAAACTTCCAGAAAAAATTATCAACATCCTAGATGATATCCTAAAGGATAAACACAATAAAGTTATTATAGCACACAGGTACATAGAAGAATACAAATTTCAAGATAGGATTAATTAAGAAGACACCATATTATCACTCTTGTGAAAGATTTTCTATGATCTCTTGATAAAAGAAATAGAGAACAAAAAGATGGGATATGAAATGAAAGTAACATGGAACTTTAATCTTGCAACAGATGATAACAATAGAACATTTCAATACACTAGATTATAAATGATTATAGCAACAGCATATATGGATGACATCACCTAATATGTTTCAAACAGATTCAACATGCAAAGTATCCTGGATACAGCATCAGAATTTCTTTACATTAATGATATACAGGCCGATAGAGATAAGTTATCACTCATTTGTATCAACGTAAGCAAAGATGACCAGGTACAAAGAGTTATATTGGCAGGAACCAAGGTTATATCCTTATAAAAAAATGAAATAGCTTGTATCCTAGGAGTCTGGATCTCAGAAAACAGGAAAAAACAATATCAAAAACAACATCAAAAACAACTAATCTAGAAAAAAATTGACAATACAACCAATCTCATTAAATGAAAAAGAATCACAGATAAACAGATATAATATATAATTAATCACGTACTATACCCAGCTGTTGAGTACCTCCTTAATGACATGGCTCTATGTGAAAAAAAATGCAATCAACTTAATAGCAAGATAGTTAAAACTTTTAAACACAAAATCAATTTGCCCAAGACAGCTCCTAACACCATTATTCATATAGACTTCAGATACAAACTTTTCAACATGTGGAATAGACAGGTTATGCTATATGAAAACAACTGGAAAAAAAGGATCAACAGATCAGATACATATAGTAAAACAGCATGAATCAGATTGTAACAACTTTAGAATCAATACTGGTCGAATATATCAATTTTAGAGGACAAATATCTATTCTGGATCAAAAAACAACAAAACCTCACAAATGATATTCTTAATATGCTCAAAGTATAAAGTATCATATTTGAGACAACAAACCATACAACAATTTGTACTGCACCCAGTGGAAAAAAAACAGCTATCAAAGACATCACATCAAGCAAATAGTATAACCAAAACAGACAAGCTTTGAGAAAAGGAGGAATCCTATTCAAGGAACAGCTCATAAATAATGATCCATCAAGATCCCTTATATTTCAACAACTTAGGACAAGAAAAGATAGACAAAGTAGGACTCCTGGATGGTTTCAAAACCTATGGCAAATTATATATATGGACCCAAATCAGAACTCTTATATAAATATAGTAGAATCTTCTACTAGTGACACCAACAATAGCTTCTGCAACAATACTCTAGTTCTTTCATTTCAGTCACAAACAACAATCAAGTGGATAGCTACAGAATCAGATGGCAAAATTGCAATTTACAGAAAAAGGAGAATGATAGATTCAGACAAGATTATAGCCAACCATATAATATCACTACCATCAACATCCCCTTTTTTTAAATGCAAAAGATACCAAAAAAATAATCAACAATTGAGAAGCCAATACAAGGAACAAGATCAATATATCACAGAGCTAATAAGGATAAGAACAGTAAATGTAACAGTAAACAAAAGCTCAAAATCAGCTGATCCTTATAAAGACCAGCTAACAGAACAACAATACATGACAAACAGATTGCACCCTACTTCCAAGGGAATTAAGAAAGCACTGTAGGAGAGAAAAGCAGAATCAATAACTCCAAGAACAATATCACAGCTCCACATGGATCTACTCTCAAAAATAATATATCTAATATACTGTAGATTAATTAGATACCCAAGACTAATAGATCAGCTTTCAGCCATAGCATAAGATCAGAGTGAACTCAATAATTTGCAGATTTATATAGATGGCTCTTTTACCAGATATTTAGAGAGAAGTAGAATGGAACTAGGCTAGATCATAATCATCAAAGAAGAAAAACAATTAGTAGAATTTCAATCAGGGATATATGACACATCTTCATTCACAAGAGTAGAACTAATGCCTATTATGACCACAATAAGCACCATCAGCACAAACAAAACAATCAACATCCTTACAGATAGTCAGGCAGCAATTAATATATTAGGAGAGCTTTCATCATAAAGAAGACACCAAAGGAACACACATCAGTCAAACCGAATTCTCAGCAGTACTATCAGGGATCTAATAAAAATCAAAAGACTTGCAATTAGTTGAACAAAAGTTAAGAGTCACTCTGGCATCTTAGGCAATAAAAAAGTGGACCAGCTGACCTTAACAAACCTAACAGACAAACCTAAATATACTATAACAATAAACACGCAAATCTCCACACCAACAAATATACTCACCAGATGGAATCAAAAACAATATAACATTGAAATCAAGTCTCTAATAAGACAAATATTTAAGAATAAATAGGCAAGTAAATGGCGAACACTATAAAAAAACCAGGATTGGTTAGACTAGCAGAAATCTAGAGAAATCACAAATCTTTAAATTTGGAGCTCCTAATGCCAACAATGATCACAGCAACATCAACCAATATGAAAGATCATATGGATCAATCATTCAGAATTAAAACATGAATGGGAGAATTACCTACCATGGACAAACTAAATAAAAGACATCATGACATTTATCCCAATGACAAATGCAAAATCTGTAAACAGCATAAAGAAACCAATGACCATATCTTTTAATGTGATACAACATAAACAAGACTTCAAGAAGAGTTTATACAAGCCTTGACAGAGAAAAGTGCAGTAAGAGCTAAAGGCAAACAGACAGAACCAATCCAAAACAAATGAAAAAGAACACAAATAATATAGGAATATAGGGAAAACATAAAAACAAGACATAAAATCGAATAGAAGAATATAGTTAGGAGAGTCATAACATATGGCATGATACAAGTAGCAGAGACCATAACAAAAAACAGATATAAAGCACTGGAAGTAATCAGAGAAGTAACACACAAGTTTTGGCAAGCCAAATGAGAAGCTTGGAAACTCAGATATGACATTACAATAGAATGGAAAAAAAGTCAAAACATAAATAAAAAACTTAAACATCAGAAGAAGTGAGCTAACGGTAAGACAAATAATTGGTGAACCACACTATGAAGCTCAAACTCACTAATAACACAGGCTATTAAAAGCTTCGAGGCTGATTTAGAGCCAGAACAGGCCCAAATTGATCTTAAGAAACACCTAAAGGATAGGTTTGAGAAACTATACATAAACTAACAAACATCATAACAGAAAAAACTTTAAAAAACAGCTATTTTTTTTTTTTTTATCAATATTAGTGTTAGTGGAGTCTTGACACACTAGTACCCACTAAGGTGGACTGCAACTAGTCACAGGGTTTCTAGTAATAGAATACTGAGTCATAGTGTTTTTTTCCTTTCATAAATGTATAGACTCACAATTAAATTTGTATACATAAGTCTATATTATTGAATAAATAAAAACTCAATGGCAGAATGTCGCCAGTTAAAAAAAAAAAAAAAAAAAACTAACTTATCTTTATAAAAATAAAAAAATTCTTTCTGCTGATTCTCTAATTATACACAAAAAAGATATTCACAAGAAGTTTTTTGCTTCTTTGCTAAAAAAGTCTTTAATACTTTCCTTACAATATCTTGAAGAGTGACTTCAAGAGTCGTTTTTATTCCCTCTTACTTGTTTACAATTCTCTTTGATCAAAAACTTGTTTTCTGGTGATCAAGAACAAGTTAAGTAACACCTTTGATACCAATGACAAGAAAGTTCTCAAAAAAAAAAAAGAATCAATAGTAAAGTACATAAAGGCATTCTTTATAGGAAGCGAAAGATATATAGAGGTTTTTGATAATAAAAGGACTTATTTTTTCCCTTCTGGTTATTGTTGGGCCTTTTAGAACTATTGCTTTTATAGTTTTCTGGGAAATTTTGCTTACCTCAGTTTGATCTTGAATTTTGAATAGTACAAATCCTCATCAAAGATGATTGGCTAACATAAAACATGTTGGTTTCAGGAAAAGTAAACAAGCTCCTATTGGTCACACTAACATGTTCCTATTATATCATGGTATCATGGACTAACCCGGTGAGTCCATCACTAATCCGTAGTGCCTCACATAATCCAGACATTTTTCAAGTATTCATAAAGAAGAGAACGCCTCCTATAAAAAACACTTAGAGAAGGCAGAGGCGTGGTAATTAACTTGGTCGAAGGTAAGTGTCTCTTTATTGTGTTCTGTTTCTTTGAGATATCACTAACTCTTATCTTTATTTTCAATGAAGGCTGTTTTTCCTAACACATTCAGCTCTGCCTTTTCGATATACATTGGTAAGCTATTTATACTTTTCCAACTAACAATGGGCTATCTACTTCATTATCAGCTATACTAACCCTAAGCTTTGTTAAACTTTTCATACTTTTTTCAGATACATATAGTTCCCTTATCAGTACCCGAGCCTTATCTATAGTTTTTTACCTTGCAACACTCATTCTTTCATGTCAGACTTTCAGGTTTTTGGATTCTAAATCGTTGCACATAAATCACATCACTACATAACCTATAATAATGGGTAATGTAAAAAAAAAAAGTTTTAGAAAAAGTTTCCCTCCAACTGAATATATTTGATCCCAGGAAATACAGTAATTATGATACCAAAAGGTGGAGTGAATCTAAACAAAAAAATTTCATCCCTTTTTTAAGTTTCTCAAGTGATAAAAAGATTCCTTAAGGTGGAAGTTGAGATCTTTTGGTTTTTCTTGAACCATCCCAATTTGGTACACATTTAAATGAAGACTTATCTGATACCATAGATAGTGACAAAGAAAACTTCTTTCAAGATTTAAATAAAGTAAAGAAAAATATTCCAATCAGACAAAACTCCTTTTGAGAAGAGACTTTCCCAGTTCAACTTTAACAATTCATTTTTTAGGATAATCGACAATAACAAACTATTGACAATGATCCTGGTTAACTTAGTGACACTATACTAAGCTATTAAAAAAGTGTAATATTGTCTTCTAAATCTGACTTAGAGTATCTAATTGAGATATAGTTTTTGTTTAGTTTAAATAAGTTTAGTGGTCTCCTTATATTTTTTAAATAATTTAATTCTTTAACTAATAATATACAAAGACAAGTTAGTTATTACATGAGAAGGTCTGTGAATTATTTTGATTTTTTTTCAAGTATTTTAATAAAGACAAGCCATTTTGACATAATTGTGGGTTAAAAATAAAATAAAATAAAATAACTAACTTATTTTTTTTTTTTTTTAATCCTCTGTCAGGTTAGTTATATGTGCTTTATTAAACAATTGTAAGCTGTACATATAGTATGAATCGCTAAAGCTAAAACTTTAACTAGCTCACTCATCTCAATAATTACTCTAAGTGCAACTTTGGGAGTGATTTTTCGCTCCATTAAAAGTTCAGGTGAAGACCCTTCCAACTTTTAATATCATTGCCTGCAGGTCACTGCTGCAGAATAAAATAACTAACTTATCTTTATATATTATTAGTTAAAGAATTATATTACTTAAAAATATAAAAAATTTACTAAATTAGTTTAGATTAAATAAAACAAAGTCTAAACTAGATACTCTAAATTAGATTTTAAAAATAATATTTTATTTTTCTAACAGAAAAATTACAGTTATTTTCAAAAGTTTGAGTCCATTTACTATGTTTTTATTATAAATTTCAACTTTAATAATTTTTAAATCTTTAATTATATAATCATAAATTATAAAATTCATATACATTATATTCTAATACTAGTTTTATTTATTATATTTTTTTCAAAAATTTTGAATATGTAATTTTTAAAGTTTTATTATTGTTAAAAATTTTTTTCTTTATAAAATTTTTACTTTTGAAGAATTTTGATTGGCTATTATCATAAATCATATAATAATTAATAAAAAAAATAAAAATATTTAGCAATAATAAAACTTTAAAATGTATTAATAAAAAAAAATTTTTTTTTTTAACTGGTTCGGCCTTGTTTATTAGCTTGATAAAGTAATATGCAACTGTATATTGTAGAGATTACAAAGAATATTATATATGCTATTAAACTTCTTAGAACTAGTTAGATGTTCTAAAGAATCCATCAAACGACTTGTTGCCACTCCAAACTAAGGGAGAACTAACTTGCCAAGGCAAAACTAGCACTAGATTCGAAAGAAAAAATAAATGTGATGTTAGTGTTTTCAAGAATAAATTGTTTTATATATTGATTGATTAGATCTATATAGCTATCTTTAATGACTTGTTCATTTATCCATCTGGCTGGGCTTGGAGGTGCTTTTTCATATTTGTGATGTTTTTCTTTTTTCCTTGAGATTTCATGTTCCTCTTTCCACCTTTAAAATGTTTTATTTCTGGCCTTCCAAGTTGAATACAGGAATTTCTTCCATTATACCGATATTTTAGCTATGCAGTCTTTTGCTTTGGCTGCATTGCGAATTGTTTGATGGTTTTTAAGAAGACCCCTTTGATAAATAACTTGAGCTGCTGTGTAGTATCCAAAATTATGTTACTCTTAATTGTAGTTAATGCTTGACTTTTCCTTTCTCTAGGTATGTACTTAAGTATTACTCTCTAGATCATTGTTATAGCTTGATGTTTGATATCTATTTTATTGTGTTGACACAGAAAAGGATGGTAGTTGTCTTTTACCTGATCATAGCTGTGGCATTTGTTGTCTTTATATAGCAATGGTTTTCTACTATATAATTTGGTTTTAGTTGAAAGTTTATTATTCTATAGGTTTAATGAGAATTTGTGAATTTGCTGGTCTTTAAATGAGATATTTGTGTTGCTAATCTGAGATAGATGTAGATGATTGTATGTTTCTTGCCAATGGATATGTTTTTATGTTCAGTAAAGTCTGTGAGTGTTCTGTTGAGTAAGTGCCACTGTGCAATATACTTTGCCTAGATAATCTTTTTGCAAATGTCCTTTACAGGAAAAAATATAAGAAATAGAATAAGTATTAAGATATAATATATATAAATTTTATAATTTTTGATTATATAGTTGATAATTTAAAAATTATCAAAGTTGAAATTTATAATAAAAATATAGTAAGTGGACTTAAACTTTTAAAAGCAACCATATAATTTTTATCTATTAGATTATCATTTATAATTTGTTATTATATATTATTTTGAAAAACAATAAATTATAAACTATTATATTAAAAAAAAAAAAAATAAGAAAATAATTCAATACTATTCAAAAGATTTTTATTAATTCCTTTTAAAAAAAATTTGCTTGATTCAAATATTTTTTAAACTTTAGACTATCTAAGAAATTTAATCATTCCTGAATATAAAGACTTTAAGAAGAATATTTGAAAAACTTATCCTTTTATTGATATATAAATTTACTTATTATATTGTTGAAATAGAAGCTTAGCCTTATTTATTAACTTGATAAAATAATTTACAAATTTAATTGCAGGGAATACTATACATATTTTTATCATTTATGTTGATAAATATTCCTAGAACCCTACTTTTAAAGGATTCACTAGACAGCTTGTTGCTCAGAAATATCCAGTCGGAATAAATTTCAACTACTATCTATCTAAGAAACCTAGACATCCTATTTTTGAATCTTCAATCCTTTCAGATTCCTCTTAATTAACTTGCCAGGCTTGACTTGCTAGTTCCATGAAAGGAGAAGTACACCTTTCAAATAGTTCTTAATGGACCTGATTCTATTGTCAGTTTGGTATCTTTCTCAGATTTGTTTATATTCAGCTATATTGATTATATCTTTTATAGGGAAAAAAATCTACTTAGAACTGAAAGTAGAAAAATTCTATTTATATGAAACTGGAATGGAGATGATCAGTATTTTTCTTAGACCTGGTTATGTTTTGTATTATAGATAGTTTTTTCATTCCATAAATCTTTCACATGGTCCTTATATGGTATTGAACTATGAACCTTGTGATTGTGACCTGGGAGCACTACCATTGTGCCATAGACCTATAGGTCTAATTTACTTATTATATTATTAATATCAGTATTATATTATAATAGAGTTAGTTTAATTATAATAAAGAAGCTTTTAATAAAACTTTACCTAATTAGAATAGAAGCATAAAAACCTTAGCTTTCTTTATAAAAAAGTTTTTTAATTATTTAATGACTAGTTAAAAAATGTAAATATTATATTTTATACTCTTTATTTGTCTTTTGATATCATAACTATCTTTTTTAAGAACTTATTCAGTTAAAAGATAACTTTTTTATAAAACTTTTTTTTCTAATTAATAATAATAATATTAAGATATATGATTATAATCAATAAAAGCATATTTATATTTCAAAAATTAATATACTTTATGTTAACTAATCATTTTTGATAAATATTATACTATCTAAAAATTTAGGATCATATTGAGTTAAATCAAATTTTTTAGAAAACTATAAAAATAAAAGCTTTAAAAAAATAAAACAATTGGTAAGAAAAAAATAAATCAAGTTCGTTTATTGTAATAAGTCTCTATAAAATTTAGTTCAAAAGTAAAAAAATTTTTTTAAATACTTCATAATTAATTCTTTTTTCTTTAGGTACTTTTTTTTTTTTACCCTTTGTTAGGCTAATTATATGTGTCTTATTAAACATTAGTATACTATATATATAAAATGAATCACTAAAGCTAAATTTTTAATTAACTCACTTATCTTGATTATTACTACTCTAAGTACAACTTCATAAGTAATTTATTGTCTACAGATCACTACTGCAGATCCTTCTTATAAGTTTTGATAGAAGTTAAAATCCTAACCATCTTATTCCATACTTTACTTCTTCTAGAAAAGTTTGTTGCAAACATTTATCTTCAAGTTTTTCTTTCCTGTTGTTATGGGTCATGTGGGTTGCACGATTTATGCGTAATGGTCTAGAATCCAAAAACCCGAAAGTCTGGCATGAAAGATTGAGTGTTGCAAGGTAAGAA
>CAJVPT010004478.1:0-13412 GCA_910592055.1 Acaulospora colombiana | reverse complement strand
ATAAATCACTCCCGAAGTTGCACTTAGAGTTTATAGAAAGCTAAAAACTAAGACGAGTGAGTTAGTTAGAGATATAGTTTTAGCGACACATATTAATGTATAGTTTACAAAGGTTTAATAAAGCATACCTAACTAACCTGCCAGAGGGTTAATAAAAAAAAAAAAAAAAAAAACAAGTCAGCTAGACAAGAAATAATAAACTCTTTCCTGATTACTTGAGGTGCAACAATCTTGATAACAGGGAAATGGCTTCCAACACTAGAAACCCCAAGGTTTTGCAGCTCGAATAACAAAGAATAGAAAGATAGCAAAGGGCAGAAAGAAAAAGCAAAGAAATTGCCACCCTTCGTAATCAACTATATGTCAAGAAGCCCACTAACACACAAACCAAGACATCACCAACTTCGGCAGTAGAACTTAACCAAGATAGCAAGGAAACGGACTCTCAGGAAGACTTAACGAACACAACTGCTGGCACAACAAGCATGGATGTAGAGGTTGAAACACCTCGAGTAGAACAAACATGAAGCAAACAGATAGAAGAAGTGGAAAACAATAGCAGAACCCCCTGACCAAACACGGACTCCAGGCAGTAGGGGAGTTAAACCAGGAACACACTCAGGAAGAAGAAAACAACTCATCAGGAGTACGAAACTTTACAACACAGGACGAGCTGAGCACTGAAGCAAATGAGGAGAAGCTCTGGACACAGATAGACTGGAAGAACAAGGTGGCTCGCATCACCAACAAGTCTAGACCGAGAATACTAGTTAACCCTAAAGTTAGATACAGAAGAGAGAGATTCAAAATGGGAATCAACGCCAATGTCACCCCAGGTCTGAACAATGATGCAAAGATCCTTTACTTAACGAAAACACTCAACTCCCCCTTAGGACTCATTGCAATCTGCAGCGAACACAACAAGGATAGCACCTGAATCGTCATGATCTTTAGGGATCAACAAGCATCAGATGACACAACTAGAATGGAGTTACCAAATCTAGATGACAATAAACTCACATATATGCAGATTAGCAGACAAATGATCGAAAAAAGTAAATCCATTGTAGTCTGGGACATACCCCTGAATACAAGACTCATGGAGGTCAGGCAGCACTTTGCCAGGTTCAGCAAAATATCAGGAATAAGTATGAGAACACAAAATCTGTGGCAGTGTGCCACTATTACTTTCAAAGAAGAGATGGTTAAGGAGGAACTAGTCAAGCAGCATAGCATTCTCATTAAAGGGGACGCAGTCAGAATAAATGATGCCAACTGGTCCATGGACCAGATGAGGAAATGACACAACATAGCAGCCAAATTGGTTAACTTGCCCCCAGGTACTATAGCATGGGACTTTAAACAGGTCCTAAGTGAGATGTAGACATGCATATGCTCAACAAGATATCGACCAAAGAGATTTGCAGTGATAAGTTTTGAAACAAGAGAAGATCTCCTCAGAGCGAAGGACTTGACCTTTACTCTAGGTGAGACTATCATCTCCCTGATCCCATCAGTACACCTCTATGCTCCATCTGCGATGCAATAACACACCTTGTCAGAAACTGTCCCATCAAAGAGTGGAGGAAACAATGGAAGGACTTCAACCACACCCAGACTGAAAAATATGGACAAATTTACAGCAAATTCAAATTAGCTAGAATGGACAGACTTGAGCAGACTCCTCTCTGAACAATAAGAGAAACACCAAACCCACATCATACGCAGCAGCTGCACGAGTAACCGGCAAACAAAAGGACAAGGCAAACCTGAAACAAACTCAGTACAGGTGGCAGAAACAGCCCCTCCATCAACAAAGACACACACAGCAACTTCCAGACACCCGTGAAATTATGGCAATACTCATATCGATCCAGAAAGAGGTTGCAAGCCTCAAGGAAATGGTTATAGACCTGGATGAAAGGATCACTAACGTGGAAGCATACAACCAGGAATACTACGAAGAGATGGAACAAGACTCAAACAATGGTGAAAAATAGCTGGATGCATTACAAAGAAACAGCATCAGCAACTTAGAAGTTCCCTCTCAAATCCAGGAAACAGCAGACATCCATACAAGACAACATCAAATCAACAAAATGATAGAGAACATGCAAGCAAACAGCAGAGAGCACTTGAGGCCATAGGCTCCCTGACAGACAACCATCAACATAACCAATAACAATCTTATGTCTGATAAACTCAACAATTAAGGAATTCTTATGGACAACATTCAGAACATGAAAACAAACAGTATAGAAATATCAAATTTAATAGACATAGGTTTTATAGTACAGATTGCAACCTCGAATATAAGAGGCCTCAACAAGAAAACAAACAGAACTTCTTGGACAGATCTATGGTGGGAAATAAATTGAAATATCATTATTAGAACCAAAACAAATGGAAAAAACCGTACATTAAAATTTTGGAGAATAAAAAATTATAAGTGTCATTAGACCAACTCAGATCAAAAGCAAGGTATAGGTGTAGGGGTGGCCCTCAGACTTGAACTGGCAAAAAGGTTAGTAAACAAGGAAACCATAAAAGGAAGGGCGATCATATTGGACTTGGCATTTCCACAAAAGAAATACTTAAGAATTATAGGTCTATACTCATCAACGAAGCATTCAGACTGACCGCACTTCGAGAAAAAGATAACAAGGTGGCTTAATTCAAGCTACAAAACAAACTGGGAGACCATAGTGGCAGAAGATTTTAATGATACGAGCACACCCTGCATAGACAGATTCTCAAGCAAGCATCACTGTTTCGAGAACAAGTTGTCATAAAACAGCATCTTAATCAATGACCGCAAGAACTGAAATATGTTAGATACATTCCGATCAGTGAATCCACAGAAAAGAGAATACACATGGGAAGTTGAAGTGGAAACAGCAAGCAGAATCAACCAGGTATGGATAAAGCAAAATAGACACATGGAACTACTCTCCACAGAAATTAAGAACGAGTATAAACAGATGTACGAGAGTGACCATGGAATCGCGATTGCCAAAATACAGCTATTCCTTCCCCTCCTCAGGAAGAAGAGAAACATTCAAAAAGCCCCCAATGCCCGGTACAACTGGTCAGGCACAAGCCCGGCACAATGGGAGAAGTGGACCAGATATATTGAAGAGAAGATGGAGTCCTGTAAAAGACTATTGGAGCCCAGAATGGATATTGATAAGCTATGGTGCAGCCTTAGAGAGGTTATCCTCAAGGCAACAAGCCTACATATACCGAAGTTCAAGCAGACACAAGTCAAGACATGGAACAGACAAGAAATGCACATGAGGGTCACATTGGTCAAGTTGATCAGACTAAGCCAACTCAAAAAACTCTTGACAGAAGCAGTGAACAAAAAATCTGGGCCAAAACAAGGGAAAGAATCACAAACCTGGCACGGAACAAAGGACTAGAGCTCCCAGATGAGCTAGAGAGCCCGGAGAACTTTGAAGCAGCTAGAGTCAGAGTAATTAAGGAAGTCAAAAACATCAAGCTCAGTTCACACAGACAACAGCATAAAGAAAACAGTGCAAGAATTAAAAAAGTCATCATCAATCAGTTAAATTGATTTATCACAGATAAGAAAAGGATGATAGACAGCTTCCTCGAAAGACAAAGACGAAAGATCAAATTGAACAAGTTGATTGTAAAGGCCGACGAACCAAACATCATCCTAGATGAGAAAGAAATCAGGGCACGGGTACGGAGCCACTTTGAGAAATGGACCAAGAGATCCACCCCGATTGATCCTTCACAGGAATGGCAAGAGGAATACACACTCTATAACGAATTGATGCAGGTTGGTATTAAGGAGTTACCCAAGACTTCTCGATGCTGGAAATAACCAATATTATATCCAAGGCAAGCAAACATTAGCACCTGGTCCCTCAAAATCCCATACATAGCATTGTATTACCTTGGCCCAAAGATGATTTTTAATACAGTCCTCCAAAAAGGAGACATGCTTGCTGAGTGGAAAAGAGAAACTATATATCCAATCCCGAAAACGTATGATTGGTTTTATGACCTTACCAAAGTTAGGCCCATTACGTTTTTGGAATCAGTCAAGAAAATCTTTACCAAAGAACTGGTCAACAGGCTGTTCAATATACTAACAAGGCATGAAATATTGTCACAATATAACTGGGTAGCATTATCAGGAACGAGCACTACAGAACCCATTTTCACAATTAACTCAATCATTGAAAATGCGAGAGAGAACAATAAAGAACTATGGATTCTCTTCCAAGACATGAGTAAAGCATATTCTGCATATCTTGATAAAAGCCATGTGAAGGATCAAACTTCTGAAGCCTCTTATCAACATCATCATGGAAGGTTTCAATGACCAGAAGAACACTGTGATTACAGGGGTGGGAATCACTGACCCATACATAGTCAGAAATAAAATTGACCAAGAGAATGCTATATCACCGCTCCTCTGGTGAATATACTATAACCCACTGATCTATAGAATTAGCAGGATGCACGAATACAAAAGCATTAACAGAAATTATGAAAGGACACAACTCGTCACCTCCCAAAGCACCACCAACACATCAGTCATGGCATACATGAATGACACAGCATGGATCACTAGAAACCGTAAACAATTGGAAGCTATCACCAGCACAGCTAGCTCCTTCTATAACTTTGCTCAAGTTAAAGTAAACTCGAGCAAGTCAGAGCTCATTGTAATCAACAATAAACAAGAGGCAGAAACGACCTTTGAGCAAGATACGATTAAAGCATCCACTAGTGCAGTCTGGTACTTGGGAGTTTGGTTTGACCAAGATGGCAGAAAAAAACATCAAGTAAGCTTGCTTCACCAGACAACTTCGAATCTCACAAACCATTTGCTCTAGAAAAGAGTATTGGACAAACAAATCCAATACTTAGTCAACCACGTAATCCTACCCAAGTTGAAATATTTGATACAAGACCTTTGCCTAACAGAGGCCAAAACTGACTTCATAGATAGAAAACTGAGAAGAATAATCAAACATAAAACTGGATTTCCTACCTTGGCCCCAAATCAATCCTTCACAGTGATCTAGGCTACAATGTTTTCAGTCTCAGGAACTGTATACTCCAGAAGCACCTGACCATTATCGAGGCTCTTTACAAGGTAGCCAATCATGCTGGCAGATTATGTAGAAAAAGAATAATGAACCTTCAGTAAGCAGCCTGGTTGGAAACTAGTTTTCTGGAGGCATGCCCCAAGATCCATACAACAGGCAAAAACATTGTGCAAGACATGCTCATTCGTGCACAGAAGCAAGGTCTATCCTTTAGAGACAGATGGTACAAAAAGTTGACGACAAAGGAAGAGTTGACATCAATCGAAGATTACATGGGAAGAAAATGGTATGACAAATACAGAGACAAACTTAGAATTAGCAACCTCAGATGGATCAAACAGTTTGTTAACTACAACAAGATCAAAACAATAAGCTGGGCCCAGATATGTTATACAAGTCATTGAAACGCACAAGGGAGACAGTCCCAATTCCATGAAGAGATCATCAACAAAATAATCACAGAAACAATTAATCCAGGCTTTGTGACCAGACTGACAAATCTTCATCCAGGGGTCAACCTCTTTCACAACATGGTATGGGCAGAAAAATGGAGCAGCAGATCTTTGAAAAAGCACAAGTTAATCTGGATTGCTGCTGAAGGAAACACAGAGGAGAAAAAAATACTCATAAGTAGACTAAGGAAAAAGGACACGAATACAGCTACAGTTAGACACTACACTCGGCAGCCACACTTATTCTACATAATACCATGTGTCAGATGCGACATGAACAAATCAATCACTAATGACATCTGTATCATAGAAATGACAAATAAAGACTCGATCGCAATCCCAAAAAAGAACAAGCAAAGCACCACAGATCAATGTGTAAGTAAAGTGACAGAGCTTCTAACGTTACCACAAAGTATCAAAACCAGAATAAACCACCAGAGAAGTCACGAATCTTGGGACCTTGAAGACATCCATGTTCCTAGTCATGTCCGCACAAAGGGTTGGACTGAATGGATTGGGGATAAGACAAACAAAGTGAAAATCAGTCAACTCCAACAGGACATGAAAGAATAGCAGAGAGTCAGAGTCATGATGGATGCGAGTTGCTACAAGAGATTTCATACAATTGCTTTCCAGGTTGAAAACCTTGAATCATGAGAAAAAATGGAAATCACATCTTTCAAGATCCCATAAAGGACATCACCAAACGAGGCTGAGCTTAATGCAGTCATAGTAGCCCTCATATCTCTCCCACATGAAACAGAGGCAACTTTAAATATGGATAGCCAGATGGCAGCCACAGTATTGGCAGTCAACAGGAATAAGAGCAAGATAGTAAGACTCACAAAATATATAAAAAATCTTGTGAAGCTAAAGAACATCAAGATCAAAGTGAAAAAGATCTGAAGAAATGGCAACCTACCATCACCAAAGTAAATAGCGAGGCCAAGCGAGCAAGATATAAATGGCAAACCACACATCTCGACATAACACCACTCAATAGGAAAGAACTGGTACTAACATATAAGAATGGAATTATCAACTTTAATGCCAGGAAAGCTATCCATAACCATTACAGGAACAAGCAGATTACCGATTGGTGTAGTTTAGAGAGGAATCAGGACCTCATACTACTCAACAACAGAATCGACTGGGAGGCAATGGTGGACTACCTATTTTTTAAAAGAATAACCGTGGGCCCAACAAACATGGAGAATTATCAAAGTAGGGCTTTTAAATTGAAGTTCTGGGCACTGGAGCTATCAACCATAGTTAAACTACATTTTAGAATAAGGGACTTATACAAATCCAATAGATGTATCAGGTGCAATGCAGCTACCGAGGACCAGACACATGTCCTCACATGTAGAAAAAACAAACTTGACTTTAATCTGTGCATGTTAGAGGTCAAAGCAAATTACCTTCAAAGTAGAGAGAAACGAAGCAAACCATGGATCCAGAGATGGGTCAAGAAGGCTGAACATAATGTACAATATATCTGGATTAATATGATATCTAGGAGCCTAATTCCCTGAAATATCACAAATGTGATTTATGAGTGGGCCAGAATTTTCAAGAAAAAGAAAGCTAAGCACACTTTCTTAGAATGCTTCGAAGAAATACAGAACCTCATAAGAGAAACCTAACTATATAGATGTGAAGCAACCAGAGAATGGAAAAGATCCCAAGGGATCACTAAATTGAAAAAAAGAGCAAGAGACAAATGGAGCCAGAATATGCAAAAAGACTGACCAGGGAAATCAACAACTGAAGTTGGTTTAGACCGGAAGAAAACTAATTTCTTTTTTTCATGAAAACTCAATAAAAATAGCACTAACTCAGCTTAGGCAGGTTAGTTTTCTGAAAAGAAGGCAACAAGCTACAGAGGTCTACCCGAAGATCTGATCCAGAAGGTATCTTTCATAATAATCTCACATATATGCCAGTATAGTCTGATTTCTAGTTAGCTCTAAAATAGATAGCACAATGTAATATCTGAGTAAAAGCTAAATAAAAGATCAACTGGGGGATGAGCCAGCTTTTAAAAAAAAAAAATTTATAAGTCAGCTAGAATGCTGAATGGATTTCAAATATTTATTCAAATATTTCAACAAATCCTTTAACTATAAGTATTTATAATTAATATTGTAATTATTTAGCATAAAATATTTTGCCAAAAAATTCTCTTCAAAATGTCAATTGTAATCATATATATTTATTCTTCTTTTAGTCGAGTTTCCCGGATTAGTTTTACTTTTTTTAGGTGAATACACCTTTGTTTCTTTAATTATATCAGTTAATTAATTTCAATATTTAATAACTTTCTTTGACCTTTGTTCAACAAGCAACTATATGCTTTTAATTATTTATACCCTTTTCTTAATTATTCATTAAAAATTAATACGTAAAGATAGTATAAATATAGAATATTATTAATTTTATTTCATTTAATCAGCTATTTGCATATAAACAATAATTGTCCACTTCTAGTTTTTCAGTTTTTGTCTTCCAATATTTTCCTCTCTAATGATGATATAAAGTACCTAATTATTCATTTATTTGTTTTCATGAGGAATTAAAAAGTGGAGCCATAGATTTTATTAATTCTGATATTAACTTTTGTAATATTTTTTTATTTACATCGCTTGAAAAAGCTTCGTTTATCTTCAGCTTATATTTATTAAAAATAGTTTTATTTAAGGCTTTCATTTCTATTTTTGCTTTATTTAGTTTCAGCTCATCTTTAATAACCAGTTTTACCAGTTTTGTTTCTTTATTACTTCTTCTAGATTGAATTTTTTGATGCTTTTCTAAATTCGACAAACTTTTGGATTTTGATATATCACTGCTTTAAATTCTATAACAACTATAGAATAAAGTTCAGGTTTTACAGATTTGAGTTGATTAATTTTCTTTTTTAATCTTCTATTTCATTTTTTTACTATTTTAATTCTTTAAAAAACTTATTATTAATATATTCTATTAGGTCTAATTGTTTTACAAATTCAGTATTTTTTTTTCTAGTTTTTTAATCTATGCATATAATTATTTGTTTTCTAAATAAACATTTGATTAATAAAGATAAAGTTTAATAATTTAGTAATAATTTAATTCTAATCATTTTCAATATCCTTACTGATTTGAGTTTTGAATAACAATTCAACTTTCAGTATTGATATTTGTGCAACTTCAGATGTCAATATTTCAGGTAATACAATAGATGGCCTTCTTTTAAGCAATTTAGCAGTTATAGTAAAGATTGAAGATTCAGCACTAAGTGTTACTGAATGAACTGTTGCTACTTCTAATACAATTAATATGAAGAAAGTTTGTGAAGATTGTAAAGGTGAAAACAACTGTTCTTTATAAAAAGCAAGTCCAATTGTTTTTTTTGTTTAGATATTTTAAGTATTGAAAAAAAATATTAAATAACGGATATTTAAATAAAATTATTTGTATTGTTTTAATATAATTTGGAACTGCATACAATATTATACTATTATTTATAATATTATATTATAATTCAGAGTTATTAAAAAACTCTTTCTAAAAAATTTCAAAATTACAAAAAAAATTTCCTATTAAGCAAAAATATAAAAAGAACTTATTCTTAGCTACAAAGTAGAACCACTCTCAAATAGCTATCACAAGGCAACTGAGAAGTTCAAAAAGACAAACAATATCTGAATATAATATTGATAGAATTAGCAAAAATAATGGTAGGGTCTTGAAGGCAAAAGGGACAACACTTACTTATAACTCAGATACACTCTCCTTGAATCAGAACAGCACTCCTAAAGAGATCAGTAGATAAAGAAAAGCAAAAAAAATGGAGAACACAACTACATAGCCTAAAGAGATAGAAATAGAAGAGACAAGGCAGATTTTAGAACCAGCAGAAGCTCCAATCACAGTCTGTGAGTCTGAAGACAAAACAATCAAAAATTACAAACTCAGGACAAACAGACAGACATTACCGGCCAAGTAGGATACAGTCATGACAGCTAGAGAGATGCACAGGAAAGATCCACAATATCACAAAACCTCTAGAACTCATGAGAAACACTCAAGTCATAAAGCCTTCTTTGACCTAAAAAGGGTACTAGGACAAATATCCATAGAGAAATTAGAATTCACCAGACAGAAAATGTGATACCTTTATTTCCTGAAATATGTAAAATACAAATACCTAATCGAAAAGCTCCAAATTACAACTATTTTTAATAATCAGGAGGATATATATAAAGCATGTGAACTGGAGATTATAGACAATAAGAATATCAAATTCAGAAAGACTGTCCCATTGGGATCCCAAGAAAGTAACTCCCACATCATCTGAATATGGAATGTCTCCCAACACTTCATCAAAACAGATCTAGCAGAATTCTTTAATAAACAAATTAGCATCAACTATATTACCTTGCAAAGAGCAGAGCCCCTTCAGATAGCAAATATTATCTTCTCAAATATATTAGACTATACAGAGATTAGTTATGACTGGGCACTCACAAAAGGCTTCTACTTATGCAGAATTTTTCCTTATTACAAAACATATAAAATCAAGAAACAGAGGAAATGCTTCAGTATTATACTCACATACCTGCTACTAGGTACAACGACAGTAGACTTGATAGTCACCATCACTAGTATGAAGGCAAAATCAATTTATATTCCTCACAACAATAACAACCAAGCTAAAAGATTCACTATCTTTACTTTTCAGAAAGAAAAGAGCTGCTAGATATAAAATTAGTAGCCTATAATCAAAGGAACACAAACTCAGTGTATCAACTGTGCAACAAGATTTTATCTCATCTACAGCTCACTGAAACACAATATGTAAACATATCCAAACAAATTCAAATTCCCTTCCCCAAGACAATATACCAACAGGTTCAACAACCCAAGAATTCCAATACAATTCCATTATTGAATAAACCTCAACTCTAGTATTACTAGGAATTCTAGAATAAATAAAACCATAGGAGCTATGTGAGCATCCTGAATATGGATGGAGTTCAAATACCAGTCAAAATGATGAAGATATCTAGCAGGCCTTATTAACAATCCAAAAGGAGATCAAGAAGATGAAAAATTCACTTCAAGATTTGAATAAAAGGATCGATATCCTAGAACAAAAATATACCAACCAATATCCAAAGAGCATAGGCGAACTCATGAAGGAGTTAAAAAAGTCAACACCTATTAATAGTGCAGAGCATGGTGCTGAAACAAGTACAAGAATCCAAGACATTAGGAAAATATAGGAAGTATACCAATAACAGTTCAATAAAATAAGCTTTATAATAGAAGAAACAATCGACTTTTTTAAGCTTTCCCAATAGACAGTCCTCTTAGAATACAATCATATCCAATAATATGATAGACAAAATCCAGGTTTACTCTCAAAGAAGGGAAAGTAGCAAAATATACATACAGTCCCAAGCATTCAATTCTCCCATGAACAGATGATCCAGGACACAGATAAACCTATAAACAAGAACATTATATCATATAATAGCAAATTAATAACCAACTACCCAATCTAAACAATTGTGACACACAACATAAGAGGTATAATAGAAGAGAATAAATACAAACTATGGATGGACTTTTGTACAGAAAATAAATGGAAGATTATTATCACCACAGGAACTAATGGAGATATGAATCAGATCAAACATTGGAAACAATAAAGATATCACTAACAACCTCAATAAATCCTATGAGAAAGATTGGATATGAAGTAAGTATTGCAATCTATGAAGATATTGCAAGTAGAATTTATAAAAAACAAGAGATAAAGGATAAAGCAATAACAATAGATATGGCCTTTCCAAGAAAGCATAAACTAAGGATAATAGAAGTATACTCCCCATCAAGAAACAATGACAAGAGGGAAAAATTAGCAATATAGAACACAATCCAAGAGTGGATAACATAAGCAGAGAAAGAGGTATTACATATAATGATAGGAGGTAATTTTAATGCTACACCAAATCCCTCTATTAACAAATAACACAACTTAAAAAAAATCAAATAACCATCAGCTAGAATCAGAACTATTGAAATGATTAATCACTAAAAACTTCAAGGACACCTTCAGAACACATAATCTAATACAAGCAGCATATATATGGAGAAATAGCAAAGGAGTAGTCAGCAGGATTGATCAGATCTGATACTGTTCACAGAGTATCTGGCAATCAAGAAATTTCCATATAATGAACCACCCAAACTTCCTGCACAAAAGCAATCACGGAATTTTGATCACAAAAATAAAGATGTAACAACTTGACAAGTAAAAAAAAAACAAAAATCTACATGTACAACCATAGATATAACTGGCACAAAACAGATACCAAATAATGAAAAAACTTCAAGGATGAAATCGAACTAAATATATAACAGGGAAATGTTTTGGAGTAAAGAAACATTAAATAGTTTTAAACAGCATATTCTAGAAACAACAAATAGGCATATACCCAAGATAAAGTCTCAAAAAAAAGGTAGGAGTACAGGAAAGGCCTCAACAATATATAGGAGGATTAAATACTGTCAGAGATGTTGTAAAGGTACATCAATACACCCAACCCAGAAACTGAACAGCTGATTGAAAAACAGATAACCATGATACAGGAATCCTTTCCAGAATTGGTAGTAGAACTCAAGAAATGACAATCCAATCACTTTAAAAGCTACTTGATTCAATGGAAAAAAATATGCAAAGAGTACAGTATATAATACATTACAAAACAGTAGTGAGAGTAATCACAAAACACCGGAGAAATAAAAAAATACACAACACACAAAGTGAAGGCAACAATTGCTGCAGAACAACAAAAAACAGATAATTAATAGCATTATGGAAAGATCTAATGGATCTATAGTAACTGACAAACTTATAGTTTAGGCAAACAATCAGATAGAAATTATCACAGACTCAGAAGAAATAAAAAGGAAAGCTTCAGAACATTTCGCAATATGGACTTATTTCAGGAAAACTATACCAATGGATATTTCATTCAGATGGTCAAGGCAATATGCATCAAGCAAAAGAATATCAGACAACTGGTATGAAAGATTCACAGAACACATTACAGTAGAGAAACTAAAGAAAGCAATAAAAGATAGAAGCTTCAAATCAGCATTAGGACCAAATAGCATTCCATACACAGCCTATAAATACCTTGAACCAAAAACACTAGTATAGCTTACAAGTTTCTATAACAGGATTCACTCACAAGGGGAAATACCAAGTGAATAGAGCAAAGGATATATATATTCAATACTCAAATCCATATAATGGCACAATAGAATCGAAATAATCAGACCCATTACCCTACTTACTACAGGGAAAAAGATATTTATGAAAATTATTAGTGACCACTTATCATGTATTTGCAAGAAGCATAATATTCTTAATGAGTCCAACTGAGTACACTAGTCAAAAAAAAATTATTCAGTATACTGCCACTCGTGTAATATTTAGCAAAAAAATGACATAAATAAATTAGTAACTACAAAAATTGACAATCAAAACTATTCATTAAAAATTCGTCAAAAATTCATCAACTATTCATCTACTATTTGTCAACTATATTTGCAACTATTCATCAAAAATTTGTTAACCATTTGTCAACTATTTGTTAACTATTCATCAACTATTCATCAACTATTTGTCAACTATTTGTCAATTATTTGTCAACCATTCATTAACTATTTTTTAACCATTTGTTAACCATTTGTCAACTATTCATCAAAACTATTCATTAAAAATTTATTAATAATTTATTAAATTATTTATTAACTATTCATTTAAAATTCAGCAACTATTCATTAACAATAAAGTAAAAAAATTGATAAACTT
>CAJVPT010004477.1:0-13413 GCA_910592055.1 Acaulospora colombiana | reverse complement strand
GTTCAGTGTTCCCGAAATAAGTTATGACTTCATTTTCTCTGTTGGTGAAGCAATTTTGAATGATGTTGATTAACTTTGTTAGGAGCTTGAGTCTCTGTAATGCGAGGACGAGCCGCTCGATGTTGACTGTGTCATATGCTTTGCTTATGTCCTGAAAGAGTATATAGCAGGGTTTTCAGGACTCCCTTGCGTCTTCTAAGATGCTATTGATTATGCTAATTGGTTCTCTGGTACTTTGGTTGGGAAGTGCCGTCCAGTTTTGCTCAGTGAGGATATTGTGTTCGGATAGCACTTTGGTGAGTCTGTTAGTGATTGTTTTCGTAAAAATTTTTTTTAAGGATTCGAGAAGAGTGATAGGTCTTGTGATATTAATATTATATTCCCAGTCTTTGGGCTTGGGTATAGGATATATGGTTCCTTTCTTCTATTCATTTGGGATTTCCTCTTTGGAAAGAATTATATTAAAGAAGGCTATTATGCCCTTGATACTTTCTTTATGCATATGTTTGAAAGCGGTGTATGGGATATTTGAGGGGCTGGGGCTGATTTGTTGCTAGTTTTGTTGATAATTTCCTGAATTTCTTCGACTGTGAGAGGTGTTACTAATGTGGAGTACCATGTCTCATCTATGTGTTCTTGGGATTGGTATTCTGTTTCCCATTCATTGTTGGTTATGTCTTGTAACTTTCTGTGTTTGGTTCAGTCTTGAAAGGGCGTTCTAATAGCTTGCCTGATGGATTCAGGGTCGGTAATAACTTGTTTGTCTGTGTCTTCTCCCGTGACCAGTCTTGTAGTAATGATATTCCATTTGGGTTGACTGAGAAGGGCTCTAATCATTCATTTCTTATCTGTATGGAACCAGTTCTGTCTTCTTTGTTTGAAGGATTTGATGTTTGATTTCGTTCTTTCCCTTGTTAATTTCTTATATTTTTCTTTTTCTACTTTGATACATTGATCAATTTCCTCTATGGCCAGTTGCAGGTTGGTGTTATCATCTAGAGGGCTGATGGGGATATGGTCTGAAATATTGTTGCATAGTGTTCCCATTCTAGTGTGGCTAAATCTCGGGGAGTGTTTCCTAAGGAGGTTGAGCTGAGTCCTGAGTTCGTTTAATTGAAGAAGCAAGATGGGTTTGATTTCGATGGCTGGTTTGTAACACTTCTTTTTCTTTTTCTTGTATTGTTTAATGTGGGAGTGAGCTGCTTCTAGTATCCAGTTTCTTAATGTGTTCCATAATTTATTAATGTTGATATCATTGGCTATCATTTGTTGCCATTGTTGCATGTTATTCTCGATTTGTTAGGCAAAGTTGTCACATTGTTTTTCATTGGTAGAGGCCCAGTTGAATCTGGTGTTATTGGAGGGACGCCTGAAACGTTTAATAATGCTCTCTAGTTGCCAGGTTTCTATGAGTGTGGTAACTGCTCTATGGTCTGTTGATATAGGGGGTGCGTTGATGATGTACGAGTCGATTGAGCACCATGATGGGTGGGATGAAATCCATATTATGTCGATTCTACTTCTAGAGGAATCAGCAGTCCAGTTGAGGGACTATGTATATTCTTTGCTATTGGGGTTGTGGTATATGAAGGTGTCAATCATATTGAAATTAACTAGGTCTGTAAAGAAGGAAAGTGATTTATTCCTGAAATTCTTCCTGTATGGACTGTATTTATCTTTGCTGGCATTTGGGTATATGTTAAAGTCTCCTGCTAACACTACATGCCAGTGTTCTTGGTTCCATTGAAATATGAGGTTGTTGATTCTCCGTGTCAGGTTTGTTTAGTGGGGCTCTAGAGTCGCTGGTAGGTATATGCTAATAATGTGCATGTATTGTTTCTTGGGGAAGGCAAGGTCAATACAGAGTATTCTTCCTTCTATCCTTTGTATGTTAATGACCCTATCTGCTAAGTCTTTTCTCAGTGCGATGCCTATACCTGTACCATGTCCTGCCCTTTCCCACCATGTTGCATATTGAGGGGTTTTTCAGATAGGTATGTTGTAGTCTTGGTTGGTTTCGGTTGAGATAATTATGTCCCAAGAGTGTTGTCACCAAGCTTCCATTCATGTGTTGCATTTGGCTTCGTCGTTGAGTCCTCTGCAGTTTAGTGTTATGATTGTAATAAAGGATTTGTCTATTTGTGTATTGTCCAAGGTTTCGGTTCTGCTATTCTGAGAGCTGGAGTGATGATCTGTTGTTAGTTGTTTCTTTTGGTGGGGTAGGGAATTGATTTGTGTTGTAAGCGTAGTGATGAATTCGTTGTCTGTTGTATCAGAAAGTAATAAGGTGTTTGGGTTGGTATTTTCAGTATATTGAGATTTCGATTCAGTACTAAAGTCGTCATCAGCTTTGTTGTTATAATTATTACTTTGACTATTTCCCATTATTTAGTGTTAAGATGGTTATTGGGATTGTTCGGAATCAGAGAGGTGATAGCGTTCAAAATTGAGTTCATATTATAATCCATTTTGTCCATCGAAGAGTGTAGTTGTCGTTGAGATACGTGGATGTCCAGATGGGTGGGGGATAGTGATGGGCTGTGGGAGTGTTGTTCAGTTGTGGGTATGTTATCTGATTCCATTTTGTCTGTCTCTTCTTTATCGAAATATTCCAGGTTGGTAATTCTTTCGTCCAGATCAGTTATTGCTTCTTTGATGCTAGTGATTTCATTGCGGATGTCTTTAATTGCTTGGAGAATCTCTGCTAGTGGTGATTCTTGATCTTGTTCTATAGGTACTTTGTTTGCCTTCAGGGCCGCTGCATAGGATTCATGATATTTTTTGTTTTGGTTGACAGGAATATGTTTACAGATTCCTTGACTGGTGGGGGAATTGAATTTTGTGTAGAGTTTATCGAAACGCTCTGCTTGTTCTTTGTTGTATTCGGTCCATTGTTGGCGGATTTCCTTTCTTGAGCATTGTGCTGCAATGTGGTTGCATTGGTCACAGATAGTACAAAGTTTTGTATCCATGGGCATGATGGTAGTATCTGTTTCTCCTAAAGTGAAGGTTTTGTTGAGTGTCTCTTTCTGTTTAGTCTCAGTTTCGAAACTCAGTACTGCATATCTTTTTCTGATATATGTTATTCAACGAGGGATGTAACAGGTTTTAGCGTCGATTTGTTGATATATGTGTTTTAAGTCGAATGCTGTCATATTGGGTGGAGGCCAGTTAGTTTTGCTGTGATGGATACTTGGTTCTTCATTTGTTCCATGTCTAGTGCTGCATCAAAGACTCTGACAGAGTCCCCTTTGATTAGTATACTTTTCTGATTGGTGACTTTGAGTTTGTCATTCTTATCTTGGAAAGTTATGGTCACGGATTGTCACATTTGATGAGTCCTCATCGTGATGTTGTTGATTATTCCGAATTTGGCGAAAATGAGTTGTACGTCTATAAATTTTGTGTATAGGGGGATGTCCCACACCCTGATACTATTTTTCTTTTTAATCTCGAAGCTGTTGATCTCCATATGAGAGAGGTGCTTGTTGTCTATATTTGGTAGACTGATAGTGGTGACTTCTTATGTGGCCTGCTGGTTGCTGAAAAGGACAGTGATGTGTGTCTCACCGTTGAGAGGTTTGCTGCGGATGTTGAGGAAACCTCTGGTGAGCCTAGAGCTCTAGTCAAGAAAATTATTTTTTTTGTGTTGGTGTCTCCTGGGATATCTTGTACTTTAATTCCCACTTTACATCTAGTACAGCCATATTTGCTACTTGGGTCAAAAGGGGACCTTGGGCGTGATCTCTGTGATTTGGTTCTAGGGTTCTGCCAACCAAGGTTTTGTTGAGAGGATAGGTCTGTATTATGTATTTTCTCGGTGTGTGGGTCTCGTTTCTTCCATTATTTCGATGTCAGAGTCTGCGGTTCTTTCTTCTGTAGACATTGTTTCGGGGTCCTCGCGGTTCTTTTCTTTCTCTGCTGTTGTATGTGTAGGTGTGGATAGGCCTTCGGCCTGAGAAGTCATGGTTTCTTCCACTTGTTCGCTCCAGAGATTGTTGTTGGTACCTTGTTCTGTGGGAGAGGACTTGGTTTGCGTAGCAGTTTTTTGGGTACTTGGGATTTTCTCCGTTGTTAGTATGCTTGTCGCAGTTGTTGTAGCCATTGTGTTGAGTCTGGGTTTCTTTGCCTGCATTGATAGAATTTCTTTTCTGATGGGATCGGCCTTACCCTTGGACATACTATTTTCATTGTAGTTAGGCCTAAAGTTGAAGTTTGCACTCTGAGTTGTTCTATTCATTGTTGTTTGCTTTTTCCAATTCTACTGTGCCACAGATAAATGGGAAAGAGTTTTTTGCATTTTTTATTTATGATTATACTTACTTCTATACTATATTATTGTTTCTGTAATATAAATAACCAAATTATATGGTCATGTTCTGGATATTACTATTTATAGTTTGGTAGGAGCCAGGTTTCTGTTATTTATAAAAAGTCTATATACTGTTTCTGACAATATTCTATAAGTGATATCTAGTCTACTTTGTTGTTTATTCCTCTTATATTTCATATACTGATTTTCCATATAATATATTTTATATTATTTTTTAAGTTTATGTTTTTCTGCTTCTTATAGTTATTTTATTCCTTAATTATTTTAATTATAAGTATTACTGAGGTAGAAGGGGAGGGGTGTTATAAAGTTATCAGAACTGCTTAAGGAATTTAGACTCTTTATTACTTTTTTTATTGTAAATGTCAATATGTATTTTTGTAATATATACAATATTAGAAAGTCATTTTATCATCATATATCTTAGTTAAAGAAAAACTTTATTAACAACTCTGAGTTATTAATAAAGAAAAAAAACAGTCTTTAGATATATGTTTTTTCAATATAAATAAATACAAATTTTTTTTTGAGCTGGCTCAGCCTTCAGTTGGTCTTTATTAAAACTTTTACTTTGATATTATATTGTATTATCTATTTCAAAGTTCACTAAATATCACAAACTATATTAGCATATATGTTAGGAATTTTAAAAAAAATATCTTCTGGTTCAGATCTCTTGTGGATCTTTATGGCCTATTGCCCCCTTTAGGAAAACTAACTTGTTAGGGCTGAGTTAGTATCATTTTTCTTATTTTTCAAATTGAGGAGAAAATTGAAAGTCTCTATTTTTTTCAGTCCAGGTTGACTGACATTTTCAGTCTCCTAATAGAACTTTTTGTTGTGTTTTGGCTTCACTTGCCCTTTGCTTTCTTGTCAGTTCTTGTTATTTTCTGAGATATTTTCTATTTAATTAGAGCTTTGTATCACTGCTTTTAAATTGTTTTTGTAATTTCCTGGATTGCTTTGATGTATTCCACTAGTGTTGGTTTGGCTTTTTTTTTTTAAAATCCTTATCCAATAATGGATCATTTTGACTATGTCACTAGGAATCAAGTTTCTGGCTAACATTTGTATCCAGAGGATGATTTTTCTTTTTTGGTCTTTCTAACCTTTCTTGAATCCAGAACTTACTTCGTTTCTCTCTGCTCTGGAGAAAGTGCACTATTGTTTCTATCATATGTTTGCCAAAGTCTAAGTGATTTTTCTTGTATATATATATATGTGTTTGGTCTTCCAAAACTTCCTTATACCTAACACAAAGACTGGATTTGTAAAGGTCTTCCTTTTATTCTTTGAGCTTGACTATGGTTGGCAGTTCTTGAGTCTAGGATTTTAACTTGAAAGTTTTTTGTTGGTTATCTTCAAAACTTGTGGTTCCTACTATGATCTTCTGCAATCTCAGGAAGTTGACTGTTGCTTTCCAATCTATTGTATTACAGTATTGATCTATATCTTGGTTTTTTTCTAGGTAGCCATATTCCTTAATTTGCTCGTTCCTGAAGTGGTTAGGATTGTTCTCTGCTATTAAAGTGGATTATCTGTCCTTTGTATATTAGTTTATGCATATTTCTATTGATAGGAGTGATTTTCATTTGAGTTTTGCCCTTTAAGTTTCTGTATCTACTATGGTGTATATATATATTTCATTTCTTCTAACTTTTTTGATGTAGAGTTTCAGGCTCTTGACATAGATGAAGTCTTTTATATGTTCTATCAACCATGTTATCTTACTTTTATTTTTTTTAACTTTTAGAGCTATTACAATTATTTGGCTGTTCATGTAAATTGTCATCTTTATTTCTATTAGAAGTGATACCAGTGCAGCTATAACTGCGTTCAGTTTTGCCTCATTTGATATTGTCTTCATAAGGATTTTAAAAGCTGTTATTTCTGTCTTTTTCCTTATTAAAGGGTTAGTTATATGAAATGCAATAGTGTGGAATTCCTATAGCAACTCACATCTGTTGTATTCTGACTTTTTGTTACCCTTTTATTCTATGTTGCAGATGTCTGATCCTTTCTATGCTGATGTTGTCCTTGATCTATTGATCATACTTGTTTGCATGTATAGGGTCTATAATATAAATATCTTTTAGTTCAGTTATGGGATTGTTTTTATAATGTGAGAGCCTTGTTTTAATACTATCTGGAGATGAGAGAAGCTTGGTTATCTTATATGTCCTTGCATCTAACATAACTTGTTTACTGCTCCCAGTGACTATTAACATGTCTTTGCTTGAGAGGTTTATTATACAGATATTCTTGCTTGTATTCCTATTATTATCACATTCTAGATATGTCTTTAAGTAAAAAAAAGGGGCTATCCTTGATATAGTATCTTGCCATGATTTTGTTTGTGTCTTTCTATTTAAATTCCTCACAAGAAGTTCTTCCTCCGCTATGTTGTTTAGTATTGCTATCCAGATACACTTATTCTTTTTCAAGTATCTACTACTCATCTTGTCAACTCAGGTCATATCATAAAATGGGTTTATACCAGGATGAAGGTTAGTTAACCTAGTTGTGTAGTCTGGATGTATCATGCCTATATTGAGCTTGTTGATTATATCTTCATAAAAGTGTGATTGTCTACCTTGTGCTTTACGTCTATTGATCTGGTATACCTATGTTCAATTAATTATTTTGATCTTGTTATAATTGGTGAATTGTTCCATCTATCTTAGGTCACTAGCTCTGAGTTTATTTATATGCTTTTCAAACCAGTGAGGGCCATAACTGTTTCTAGTGACATCAGTTCCAACTCTGATGTTTTGTGTGCTTGTTCCATGATTCTAAAAAAAAAACTATATTTTTGTGTATTAATGAGTATGTCCTGCAAGAAATTTATACTTACTGAATGTGTTTTTGGATATGATCTCCAAATATTTGTATTTAATCAAGCTGTCCATTGGAGGTTTGTTATTCTTTTCGTGTATAGTTATTCTGTATAGTTGGTCACTAGGTGCAATTTCTCTAGCAATGTAATATGTTTTTTGAGCATACGTGCTTTTACATTAAAGAGGCTATATCCCAAGTCACTATGAAAGGTGTAGATAGAAGCTAAAATGACAAAACCCACTTTATGTTTAAAAATTCTCCTGAGCTTTCTGTAAATGTTATCCATTTTCACCTCTGAAAGATATAAGTCCTGTATTAAATATTCCATCTTTGAAATGATCACATAGTTAATTAGGTATTGAGCTTGTTTATCTATTACTTTCTTTCAGAGTAGGTGGCTGATGAGATTGGATGTTATGTAGCTAACCAGATTTGTTTGGTGCTTCTTTTTCCCATCCTGATTAAACCAAATACCCAAGTATTTAACTGCTCCTTGGATGATTTTGATTGTGTTGTGCTCAAATATTATTTTTGACATGTTTTTGTTATTTATTATGAGGAGTTCTGACTTCTGCGAGTTAACTTTAACTTGTGTGTAATGATAATATAAAATTTTACAGATTACTTATGTCCTTTTTTGAGGAACAAAATTCATAACTCTTCACTTCAATAGGGACAAAAATCAGAAAATACTATAAATCAATGATTTGGATAATGGAAAACAATTGTGGGTAGTTTTTTTATAATTATTAATTTAAAAATTTTAATGTTTCCTAGTGAGGGACATTTGATTTATATCCCTACCTCCCCCTTTAGGAACCCATCTTTACTTGTATAAGATTGTAATAGGAGCTGACTGCAATTAGAATAGCTTCTAGTTGTTTCTGGCTCTCAGTTATTTATGCTGTATCATTTATATATGCAATTACCGATGTGTTTATAGTGCTTCAGAATGTCTTGAGTTGAGTATATTATAAGTTTTTGTCGAGCTTCTATACCCTTGCATTTTGCTAACCCTGCATATTAATGGGTCATAATATATGCACCAAAGAAATAATAATATTGCTTTTCCTTAATCAATTCCATTTCTAACTTTATATGGATCTGTAATCCCAACACTTGTGATAACAGTATTTCTTCTGTCCTTGAAACCCTTCATTATGAGGTATATGAGTTTTTTTAAGAATTTAATCCTTCCCATGGCCTTTGCTAGAGTAATCAGGTCCATATTATCATATACTTTACTCATGTTCTAAAAGAGGATCTATAATTATTTGTCATTCTCTCTTGCATTTTTGATAACTGTGTTTATTTCAAAGATGGGTTCTGTTGTGCTTATTCTTGACAGGATTGCCCAGTTGTGTTTTGACAGAATCTCTTGTCTTGTAAGTACATTAGAAAGCCTGTTCACCAAATCTTTCATAAATATTTTCTTAATTGATTTTAGAAGTGTTATGGGTCAGACCTTTGTTAGATTATTGCCCCAGTTCTATATTTTTGGGATCAGGTAGATAAATATGGGTCTCTAAAGAGGGAGACAGGGACATAAGTCAAATGTTTCTCATTAGGAAAAATTAAAATTTTTAAATTAATAACTATAAAAAAACTACACACAATTGTTCTTCATTATCTAAATCATTGATTTATAGCATTTCCTGTCTTTTGTCCCTATTAAAGTGAAGATCTATGAATTTTGTCCCTCAAAAAGGGACATAAGTGATTTGCAAAATTTTATATGCTAAATACTTTAAGGACCCATCATTACAGGTAGATAGTACCTTCCTTCCATTCCTGCAGTATCAGACCAGAGCGGAGAATTGTGTTAAAAATGTCTTTGACTCTCTAGATTGCCTTAGGGCCCAGCTATATATGGAATCTGTGAAGGGCCTGGGGCTGAAGTTCTGCTTACTCTAGTTATAATTAATGATGGGTTTCTAAAATATTTAGTATATTAAATTTTACTGATCAATTAGGTCACTTTTTGTGAAACAAAATTCATAGTTTTTTACTTTAATAGGAACAAAAATCAGAAAATACTATAAATTAAAGATTTGAATAATAGAGAACAATTGTGAGTAGTTTTTTAATAACTATTAATTTAAAAATTTTAAAGTTTTCTAATAAGAGACATTTGACTTTTGTCACTGCCTCCCCCTTTAGGAACCCATATTTAGCTATGATGTTTCTTATTTCTTGTGAGAAAAAATCTGTTGTTATTTCTATATACCATTCCTTATTCATGTGTGGAAGGGATTTGTATTCTACTAACTATTCCTGTAGAATTTCCTGAAGCTGAGGCCTCTTAGTCCAGTTTTCAAAGTGATCTCATACTCGTGATCTTATTTTTTCCTCCTCCAAAACAATATCAGGCTTCTTATTGTTCAGGATTAATTTGTCAAGTCTAATTTTTCTTTTTTCCCTCTCTAGAAAGCTGTCTATTATTTGTTAATGGCCTTTCAAATTTCTTTGCTAATTGCTATACTTAGCTATCTGTGTAATGTGTTCTTGATGTTTTTGATTTCTTCCACTATTAAGGTTTTGCAGTCTTGAAATCTTCCGGGGTAATGAGTTCTTTAGAAAGTTCAATAATATTTTTCTCAGCCAGACTATAGATTCTTGTCGGGCTTTCTTCTCTGATTTTTCCTTGTTCTCCTTCTATTAGCAACTTTTTAAACTGGCAAAGTCCGATTGCTATGGTTGAGGCTATTTTATTGCATCTCTTTTGCCTGTTATATGAATGGATTTGTGTTTTTTTGAATCATCTGATGTGTATGCTTGTCATATTTAGAATGGTTTTCCTTTGATTGTATTACATTCTATTAATATTTCCATCTTGGTGTGTCACCTCATTACAGAAATTTAACTTTTTTTCTATTTGTTTTGTCCACTTCTCCTATTTCACTAGCTTCGTGTTTATCCAGTTATATCTTGTATTGGACTTTTCTGTACATTTCTTTTCTATCTCTGAAGTGGAAATACTAGGTACATTCTGGTAAACACAATACCATAATCACTCTCATATAGCTGTTTGTATTAATTCATAATTCTAGCTACTAGCAGTTCCAAGTACTCATTCTGTATTGTCCAGATTTGATTGATTCTGCTTGCTGTTGTTGAGTCTGTTTCCCATATATATTCTTTCTTATATGAATTAGCCATGCAGAAGGTGTTGATAAATATATAATTTTTATGTCCTTAATAAGAATACTGTTGGATGAAGTTTTGTTCTCAAATTGATAATACTTGTTCGAGAATTTGTTTATGCAAGGCATGTCTATGTTATTCAAATCTCCTGTGATCAAAACTTTTCAGTTGTATTTGTAACTGAGACTGAGCCACTTGGTTATTGTCTTTTCGAACTTGGTTTTCTCAGAGGCTTTCGTTGGAGAGTATATTCCTATTGTTCTGTGATACTTTTTACATAGAAAGGCCATGTCAAGCATAACAGCTCTTCCTTTAATTGTTTCTTTTTTAACAATTCTTCTTGCGAGTTGATGTTTGAGAGTCACCTCTACTCCTGTTTCTTGTTTCTGGTTTGTGTTTATCCAGTAGTACTCATATGCTTTGGTCTTCCAATGTTTGGTTGCCTAATTACTTTCATTTGTTTCTATATTAATTACAATGTTCCAGTTCTCCCTTTACCATAACTCTGTCCAGGCTACCCTGTTTGCTTCTTTATTAAGTCCTATCTCATTAGAGATTGTGATCTGTATTGTTAGTCCTTCTTTTATATGATCTATAATTTCATTGGGAGGTTGTATTCTTTTCCTGTTTCTGTCTTCAGTGATTTTCTTATTTCTTGATGTGTTACTTATTAAAATTAATATTAGTATTGTTGTTGTTGACTATCTGCCAGTACTATGATGGCTTTGAGTGCCCTTTGCATGTTGGCTTGCATGTTGTTCATTGTTCTGTTGATCTGTTGTTGTCTTTTCTTAATATCTGTTGTCTCTTGTCCTTGATTTGGAATTTCTGGACCTCTTAGATTGTTCACCTATGGTTCGTTTTTCTCCTTACCATCATTATTTAGGTATTGTTCCATCTTATTATATTATTTCTGATTGTATGCTTCTAGGTTTGTGACCCCTTCGTCAAGGTCTGTTACCATTTTCTTGAGGCTAGCAACCTCTTGTTGAATCGTTATGAGTATCCCCATGATCTCTTATATGTTTTGAGGATATTGTGTACATCTTTGCTGGTGTTATGATTGTTTCTGGCAGCTTCATTGGGTCTTGTCTTTGTTTGCCCTGTCTTGATGATTGCTGTTGACTTATGCAGTTGCTACTTATAATACTGACATGTTGCCTCTTTTGTTACTTGATGAAGTATTAATTCTAAAGATGCCTATTTTGGTTGGCTTGAATTTATTATAGATTTGACCATATTTTTCTATTTTGATATAATTGAACTTCCTACATTGTTTTCATCTCTCTTTAATGAAACAATCTTTCGCAAGGTGTGTTGTTGCATCACAGATGGGGCAGAGTGGTATATTGATAGAAGTCAGAGATATCATAGTCTCTCCAGGATGTAAGTCATGTTATTCGCTATAAGCATGTCTTTCCTTGTTTCAAAGCTCACTACTGAGAATTTCTTCAGTTTGTATCTTGTTAAGCGAGTGTATGTGATATAGTATGTATATGCTTTCATCTCATTCAGGACATATTTCAGGTCCCTTGCTGTAATGCCAGAGAGGTAAGTTGACCAGTTTTATTGTGATATTGTGTCTTTCTCTTATTTGATCTGTTGATCAACTAGCATCATTAATTCTGACTGCATCTCCTTTATTGAAAATACTGTGTTTTTTGATGAGTGCCTCTTTAACTGCCTATTTCTCAAAAGTGATTATGATATATTGTTACAAATTTTGTATGTTCAATCTAATTTTTGAGACACTGTCAAATTTGACAAAATGTTATCTAATCTTGATAAGCTTTATATTTAGGGAAATATTTCAGATCACTATGGATTTATTTTTCTCAATCAATTGTTTGCTGATTTGTATGTATGCGAGCTTATTGTTACCTAGATTTGGTAACTTCATTCTTATTGTATCATCTGCTACTTGTTGATTATTAAAAACTGCGATGATTTGATTTTCTTCTTTTCTTGTTCACTGCAAATTGCAATGAGCCCTGGTGATGAGTTAAGGGCCTTTATAATATAGAGGATTTTTGTATCACTGTTAAAATCAGGAGTAATGTTGACGTCAATGCCAACCTTGAAGCATTCCCTGTTGTATAGAGTCTCTGAATCAAAAGGTGTTCTTGATCATAGTTTGGTACTAGGTCAGATCATGTTATTCCTATAGTTTATTATTATTCAAGAGGTTTTTTTCCCTTTTATGATAGTGTTTTCTTGTTGTTATTTATGTCTTCAGTTCTGAACACATTGCTTTTTTCTATTAGAGGATTTGAATTTCTTGTCAATCCTTCTCCTAAAGAGAGAACATCCACTAAGGGGTCTCCTTTTTCACTCACAACTTCTTCCATCTGCTTACTCCATGTTTAGATTTCATGGGTTGGTTCTGTTTCTATTTTCATGTTGATACTATTGGAAGAGATCTCTGCTGAAAGTTCTTAAGCTTTATTAAGCTCATTGCCTTGATTGGGTTCTACTGCTAATGGTGTTGAGGTCTTTATCTGCACGCTGATGGGCTTCTTGGCATATGGTTTATTATAAAGTTAGAAGGTCTTTTTCTTCTTCTTTCGCATATCGGGTTCTTTTTATTCTTTGTTATTCAAGTTGTAAAACTTTGGAGTTTATAGTGTTCGAAGTTATCTTACCAATTATCGAGGTTGTTACATCTCAAGAGATCAGGAAAGAGTTAATTATAATATAAATAAATATAATAAAAATATATAAAATAATATTCATATAATTTTAGTAATTCTCCCGAAAGATTATATGCATGTAATTAATAAAAGAAAAAGAAAAAACAACATAATAAAGACAATCATAATAAAACATAATGCTAAACAAGTATTGTAACGAATTCGCGCCTGCCCCATCAATTCTGTGTAAGTAGATATGACTCTGTGTGACTATGGACCCGAAGTCCACCCTGTCTACTATTTTTGAACACTCTGCGTAACATCATCCGAGATCATCTTTAGTGATCCCAGGCTGAGTGCCTTTTATTATAGTCAATTTGTCTTGTTTCCACAGAATAGAAATTAGCCCCATAAACAGTAGTAGCATGAACCAATAGATTTCTTTTATTATTATTATTTTTCTTCTTG
>CAJVPT010004476.1:0-13414 GCA_910592055.1 Acaulospora colombiana | reverse complement strand
ATATTTGTGCCATTTGATATAAGCCTTCACTCGTGGTTTTGTGTTTACCTCATAGATATGAACATTTTGAACTTCTCTATATCTTTTTAGATGTGTTTTTATAATATTCTGTATTTATACAGTATATAGTTATATAACTGGTTATAAAAATATAATCATTACTTCACTAGCTGGAAAAATTAAATAATACTTGTAAAAATCAACAAATAGAAACTTTAAAACCTATTTTAGATATAGAAACTTAGTAGAATTCAATATATAATATGGTTGCATATATTATATAACTAAAAACAATATGTTTATCTCACATTATTTAATATTTATTTAATATAATTTTCAACAATTTACTATATATAGACTTGTTAATCAATAACATAGTAGTATTGCTTCTAGGTCACAATTACAAGATCTATAGTTCAAGATCACTTAAAGATTAAAAATTGAAATTATCCTTCTGATCAAGTTTACTGATTATCCTATAAAAGTTATATCCAATCATTTAAAACTAGTCTAAAATAAATTAGGCTATATTAAGATTGGACTTCTAACCTTTTATCGATCAGGAGCTGAAACTTAAGATTGTACTACTGAAAGGATTACATAAAATAAGGCTTTTGATTTAGTCTCTATAAAATGCCTCAAATTACTCTGCCTTGGCAGCCTCCAAGATTCTCACTCTCTTAGCTCAGGATATCCCAATCTAATGCTTCACTTAATTGAAAATCAGTTAATAGGAACTGATCTGATGTCACAGGTGATAACAAAGAAGATAAGATACTCCCTTTTGAAATCTGAGCAAATAATATCTGGAAATATTGAAGGGTATTTATATTCCATCGGATACATACAAGAAATAATTAGTTTAGTGAATTATAAAATGTCATCAGTGTTTTATACTAACTAGTCTAGTATCACTATTTATAATTATATATTAATTATCTGATCACTAGCTAGATATGTATACTTTCGAAGTAATAATAGATCTAGCTAAGGTTGCTATGATATATTAGCATTAATCTATATACAGTATATATAGAAATATATAATCTATAGAAATGTTTGATATAATAATAGTGAAATACAATTGTCAAATAAAGTCTTATATCTAATATCAGTTGTGGTTTAAATAAAAAAAAAACAATTTACTGTATATTTGTAGACAATTAAATACCTTATGATGTTAAGCCAAGAATTAAAAAACTATGTATTTATAGATAATAATTGGAATATATTTGAACAAATAACAAAATTTCATGAGTATTTTCATGAAACAACTACAATGATATCAGTATTAGCATATTTAACATCTTCTATTACAATTTCATTATATAATATTTTAATTAATTATTTGAAAAATACCATCAACAATAATAAAATTAATTTGAATATTAAGAAAATAGTAAAAATATATTAGGATAAAATTTTAAAATACTATAATAAAATAAATAAAATTTATATATTGGTAATTGTTTTAGATCCATGATTTAAAATAGAATACTTTATTGAAAATAGTTGGGAAAATTTAATTGAAGAGATAAAAAAAGAGTAAATATATATATATTTTTTAAACTACAATTATGTCACTTTGGTGTATCTTTATTAAGATATTGAGAAATACCTAAATATTTTACAGACTCTCACAAAGTGACTAACTTGTCATTGTATATTATTAGTTAAAGGACTACACTACTTAAAAAATATAAAAAGTCTACTAAGCTTGTTCCAACTAAACAAAACTAAGTCTAAACTAGGTACTCTAAGTCAGATTTAGGTGACAATATTACGCTCTTCTAGTAGCTTAGAATAGTACCTCTAAATCAATCAAAATTATTGCCAGCAGTTTGTCACTATTGATTATCTCAAAAAATGATGAATTGCTAAAGTTGGCATTGGAAAAAAAGAAAGAAGAAATATAATTCAAAGCTCTCCAAAGGATTCTGACTCTATTTCATAGTTTCCTCTTGAAAGGGGTTTGCTTGATTGAAATATTCTCTAAGCTTCATAACATTTGAGGAACTTTGCCATTCCTGAAAATAACTTCAAGAAAAATGTTTAAGAAACTTATCCTTCTACCGATATATAAATTCATTTATTGCTAGTGAAATTAGTACTATATTATAGAAGAGTTTGTCTGACCAAAATAAAAAAATCTTTTCAAGAACTTTGCCTAACCAGGATAGAAGTTTGGAGATCTTAGCTTTTGTCCAAGAAAGTCTTTTCACCACCTGAGGAACTTAATGAGAGATACAAGTTGGATCTTCTATTCCTACTTATCACTTATTTTTCAGTATTATAATTGTTTTATAGAAATTGAACATACATAATTGGAGGGGACACTTTTTTAGAACTTTCTTTTTTACATCACCAATGATGTATTGAGACATGTAAGTGAACCAATAGGAGATTGTTTATATTTCAAAAACTGACATGTTTTATGTCAATCAATCACCTTTGATAAGAATTTGTGCTACTCAAAATTTAGGGTCAAATTGAAATAGGCAAAATTCTCTAGAAAACCATAAATATTGGAGCTCTAAGAGGACCAAGACAATCAAAAAGTAAGAAAACAAGCTTTATTATTGCAGAAAATCTCTATAAGCCTCTCACTTCAAAGATTAGAAAGGCCTTCAAGTATTTCACAGTTAGTTCTTTTTCCTTTGGAAACTTTCTTGCCATTGGTATCAAAGGTACCACTTGACTTTTCTTGATCACTAGAAGTCAAGTTTTTGAGTGAAGAGATTTATAAACAATAGGGGAAGGGTAGAAGTGACTCTTGAAGTCATACTTCAAGTTGTTTTAAGGAAAGTATTAAGACTTTATTAAAAGGAAATGTAAAAACTTCTTGCGAACATCTTTTTTGTATATAGTCAGAGGATCAGTGAAAAGAGTTTAATAAAAAAAAAGTAAATATATTTATTGTATTTATACTTATTTGTAATATAACTTGCTAATATTAAATATTTTTTAATTTCTAATATAGATGATATTTTTCAAGAGTACAAGAAATTAAATTAAAGAACTGTAGAAGCCACCAAATAAGAGATGCATATAATACAGTTAGAGTAAAATTATTTAAGCAATAATATATAGAAAATCACAATAAATTATAACTATATTTTTCATTATTTCGGATAACAGAAGAAACAGATATATTGAAATGTTGAAAAATACATGAACATTAATTTTCATGTTTAGCATATATTGCACATAATTACTTAATAATATCTACAACTAGTGCACCTGTAAAATATATTTTTCAACTAGCAAAAATTTAATTATTAAAAAAAAAAATCAAGTTTTAAATAAAATGGTAAAAGTATATATATGTTTAAGTCATGGTGGCAAGGGTCTTTAGCAAGCAGTGATTAAAATTTTTAATTCATATTACAATCAATAAATATTTTTTATTTTGACTTCAATTTAATTTTTTAATTATTAAAGTATTATATAATTATTTTATGATTATATAGGTTTTGGCTAAAAATGATAATTTGATTATAAACTTTTATTAATTAAAAAATTTTATAATGATTCAAAACCTTCAATTTTTTTTTTTTTTTTAATGGGCTCATGCCTAACTTTATTGAATCCCAAATTACAAGTTTACATTGCACAAGGCACAAATACATTGATGTATATTCAGGGAGGATAAAGATAACAATAAGCTAAAGTAATTCTAAAGCTACTTTGAGGCTTATTGCTCTTCTTTTTACAAAGAAAACCAATATCCCTAGAGCATGCTGGTGTTATAAATGAAAAATAAAAGAAATAAAGAAAAATTGACAGTCATGTGAAATGTGTCGGTCCTGTTTCTTGGTTCATGCCTGTCTTGTTCTAATTCCTCATAAGAAGGTCTGAGGAAAACTTCTACTGAGTCTTTACAGAGATAAGATGAAGACCCCAGAGGAGACTATACAGTTTTAAGGCTTATGGGGAGGAAGTAGCCAAGAAGATCCAGGGGATATATTGGTGTTCGCATGATTGACTTGAAAGTCTCCCAGTATATCATCAATTAAACCCATTTCTATCTAAATATGGGTATACTTATTTATCTGTGCATCTTATTTCAGATTTAATTCCTTATATGAAGGACAGCATCTAGCCTTGCAGTCGACATACCCTGCTGGTGGCCATTGGTACTAATGATCAACAAGGATCTTTCAAACATTCTGGTTAGTTCGCACGTCACTGCTGACATTTTTGGACTTGAGTTTTGATTGATGTTGCGGTATTAATCTTCCAGTCTTCCAGCTCAGGATTTTTTGAAGATAGAATGAAAACTTCCTGAGTTATTTTGCGCATAAGCTTTACCACTGAATATACTAAGTAGTTTCCTGCTTTCTCTGATTTAGACTTTCCAGGCAGTAGAGATTGGAACCTACCTAACATGCAATCAAGAGTAGGTGGCTTTGATCTTTAAAAGGGAGCGATCTAGCATTTTATGACCTTTACCATGGTCGGACGGACTCTTTTCTGTATCTAATGATGTATCAGTGCCATGTCCTGTATCCACCTGCGCCAGACAAAACGACTTATAATGGACCCCAGGTTCTTATGGAGCTGAGGAAATGCATTCAGACATGTGAGGTGGCCAATATGAACTTGTTTATCAATCTTGTCTAATGTGTTTCACGTCAACCAATCAGAGTTGGTGAGATTCGTGCTACTTGAAATTTCAGGGTCAAGCTGGGGTAGACAAAATTTCCCAGAAAGCCATGAAAAAGGTAGCTCTAAGAGGCCACAACACCATTCAAAGGATAGGAAAATAAGTCCTTTGACTGGTTTTAAACCTCTATTATCTCCACTATAACTAAGAGGAGGAAGGTACTTCACTATTGGTTCTTTTCCCTTTAGGAACTTTCTTGCCGTAGGTAGTAAAGGTAGGAGCTGAACTTTGCAAGCCACAAGAGTTCAGTTTGTTCAAAAGAGATTGTAAACAAGAAGGAGGGGTGGTGAGAGAGTTCTGAGAGAACTCTTTGAGTTGGTTTAAGGAAAGTAGTAAGACTTTATTAGCGTAGAAGTATTAAAACTTCTTGCAAACATCTTTTTTGTGTGTGGTCAGAGGATCAGTGGAAAGAGTGTGTGATATTCAAAACCTTCAATGATAATATACATTAATATAAAGAAATACATAATTGATTTTTTTTTCCCTCTATCAAACTAGTTATATATATTTTATTAAACATTTTGTAGACTTTATATATCAGTATAATACTAAAGCTAAATCTTTAACTAACTTATTCATCTTGACTATTGTCACTCTAAGTGCAACTTTAGATTGTGATTTATTATTCCACTAATAGTTCAGGTGAATACCCTTCCAATTATTAGTATTATTACCTGCAAATCTTTACTGCCGATCACTTTATAATATTCTAATAAAGATCAAAATCCAATCAGTTTATTCTATATTCAATTTTTTTTATCAATATTTGCTTCAGATTCTTGTTGTTCAATCTTTCTTCTTTAGAAATTGATGGTTTTTAATCTTGATCTTGATATTCTGGACTTTCAGGCTTGGTCTTCTTACTTTATTTTTTCTATTAATTCTTTGTACCATTTCTATTCAATTACTCTTATACATCTTTTGTTCCAAATCTCTTTCCGGATATAATTACAAGCCTTTTTCTACATTTTTGTAATCCACCTATAAGCTTTTTGTCTTATTCTTTTACCACAACATTTGAGATCAGTTATTACAATAAGTCAGTCCCTTTTTATAAATCTCATACAAAAGCTTAGTATCTCATAATCACTTTTGAAAACTTCTTCTATAAGTTTGATGATTAATCTATATAGTTTTCTCCTCTCTTCTCTATCATATGTAATTAGCTATATATCTTTTTCTTTTATTTCCTCTTTTCTTTCTTGCAAAAGTTTCTTAAATTCCTTTAATACCTTTTTTAATCCTTTTATCCATGCTTCTTGTAATTGCTTTTTATATACTGGGCATTCTAATAAATAGTTCATCATTTCTGTATTTTTATTGTACTCTATATATACCACTTATTTATAAAAACTTGGTCTTCTTATTGCTAGTTTTGTCAGAGTTGATAACTCATCATTTGCCAATTTCACAAGAAAACTTTTTTTATAAGTATCTTTAAAGAAAGTATTCCATGTATACTCATCCTTTATTCTATCCCAGATAAGGTTCCATATATATTTATATTGATTTTGTATTTGTTAATTCCATTTTTCCTAAATTCTATTCTATTGCATCCATTGATATGCTGTTGTCTTGTCATTTACTTTTTTGATAAATTGTCTTATTGGAGTATCCAATGTTATATTTTGCCATTTAATTTTTATAATGATTTTGAATAATGTGAGATCCTTCCATTCTATTATAGCACTCTTTCCTCTGATCCTTTGACCATACACAAAAAAGATGTTTGCAAGAAGTTTTAATACTTACAGTATATGCTAATAAAGTCTTACTACTTTCTTTAAACTAACCTAAACAGTTCTCTTAGAACTTCCTCATTTCCCTTCCCTCTTGTCTACAATCTCCTTTGAACAAACTGAACTCTTGTGATTTGCAAAGTTCAACTCACACCTTTACTATCCATGGCAAGAAAGTTCCTAAAGAAAAAAGGATCAACAGTGAAGTACCTTCAACCTCTTAGTTATGGTGGAAATAATAGAGATTAAAAACCAATCAAAGGACTCAACTTTCTATCCTTTGACTGGTGTTGTGGCCTCTTAAAGCTACCTTTTTCACAGCTTTTGAGGAATTTTGCCTACCCCAGCTTGACCCTGAAATTTTGGGTAGCACAGATCTCACCAACTCTGATTGGTTGACGCGAAACACATTGAACAAGATTGATAAACAAGCTCCTATTGGCCACCTCATATGTCTGAATGCATTTCCTCAACTCTATAAGAACCTGGGATCCATCATAAATCATATTGCCTGGCACAGATGAATATAGGACACAGTACCAAAATATCATTGGATATAAGAAAGGGTTTGTCTGATCATGGTAAAGGCCACAAGATGCTCAATTGACTTTTTTCAAGTCAGAGCCACCTATATCCTGATTGTATGTTAGGTAGATTCCAACCTCTACTGCCTGGAAAGTCTAAATCAGAGAAAGCATGGAACCATTAAGAATACTCAGTGATAAAACTCATACACAAAGTAATTCTGGAAGTTTTTGTCCTATTTTCAAAAAATCATGAGCTGGAAGATTGAAAGGTTAACACCGCTACACCAATCAAAACTCAAGTCCAAAAATGTCCGCAGTGACATGCGAGTTGGCCGGAATGTCTGGAAGATCCTTGCTAATTGTTAGTACTAATAGCCACTAGCAGGGTATGTCGACCGCAAGGCTAGGTGCTGTCCTTCATATAAGGAATTAAATTTGAAATAAGATGCACAGATAGGTAAGTATACCTATATTTAGATAGGAATGGGTTTAATTGACAATATATTGGAAGACTTTCAAGTCAATTATGTGGACATCAATATACCACCTGGGCCTTCCTGGTTACTTCCTTCCCATAAGTCTTAAAACTGTACAGTCTTCTCTTTGGCCTCCACCTTATTTCCATAAAAGACTCAGTAAAAGTTTTCCTCTAGATCTTTTATGAGGGGAATTTGAACAAAACAGGCATGTGCCAAGAAATAAGACCGATACATTTTACATGACAGTTCAATTTTTTCTTTTATTTCTTTTATTTTTATTTATGACACCAGCACACTCTAGGGATACTGATTTTTCTTTGGAAAAAGAAAATCAATAAGCCTTGAAATAGTTTTAGAATAATTTTAGCTTATCATTATCTTTATCTTCCCCAAATATACATCTATGTATTTGCACTTTGCGCAATGTAAACTTGTAATTTGGGATTCAATAAAATTAGGCATGAGTCTATAAAAAAAAATTCTATTATAGGAAGTTGGAGTGCTTTTTTAGCTATGGTATCTACTTATTTATTGTATTTATTACCAGAGTAAACCTTTACCTTAATATACTCCAGGTTCAAATATTTTTTTTCCACAAGATCTAGCATTCACATCTATAAAGACTAGTTTTTCTCTTTCAATCACCTTTTATATATCTTTCTAAGATCTTTTTTCTTCAGTTCCTTCCATTTGGAGATACAGACTTGACTATCCATATACAGTAGATCTTGACTCTATTTTCAATAGGAACAACTAGCAGTATAATAACTATTGCTATCACTTTTGCCCTTATTCATAATGTTCAATTTCTTATCTTTGTCTGAAATTTGCTTTTCTTTTCTGTTTCTCCTATTTGAATCCATACTACTCCCATTTTCATTTCTTCTCTTCCATGATCAATCAATAATCTATTAGAATAAAAGGTTATTACTTTGTTTAACTTTTAATTTCGTTGAAGTATTTCTAGCAAGTGGGACTAATATATGCCTTTCTTTATATTGTTTCTAATAATTTTTTCTTTCCAACTTTCTATCTCTATATTTACTACTCTGGCTGCTTGAATTTGTTCTCAATCCCCCATTACCACCTTAAGTATTTCTTTTTCTATAGTTGTTTTGCTCCTTGGAATTATTAGTATCTGGGCTCTTCTGAAGAATTTTCTAGTATTGAGATATAAAACTATATGTACTCTATTCTTTTTTTCTGTTATTATATAATAGTTATTTTTTTAAATATATTCTAGGTACCCAAGATATTTTATTAGACTTGTTGCTTATTGATGTCCTTCAACTATTGAACAGTTGAAATGTTCTATTTCTAAATTATCCATTGTACTTTCTTTCATTAACTTTTTTCAGATAACTTAATCTTTTTTGTTTTTTATAACAACCCACAACTTCTGTCTTTTGTCATAATCATATTTTACTATGAATTATTTGGATTTCTATTTTATCTAATTTACCTTCCAAGGTTTGATAAATTATTCTATTCCCTTATCTTGTATAGTCTTGACTATTGATAGATACTATTCTGGAATTGGTCCCTTACCCATATTCTATATGAACTGTAGCATTTTTCAATTTCATGTTTCTTTAGTGTCTACATCGATTAATTAATTTATATACATTAATCTATTGTTTTTTAGTGAAAGTATAGCTTTTTTGTATTCATCTGGTATAAGATATTTATTGATTGGACTATTTTTCTTACTCTATTTAAACATGTTATTCCATTTCCAGCTTTGAAAAGTTATATCTATATCTTTAGTTAACTTTAATACTAGAAGTGTAAGGTTATCTTTGTCTGATAGGTGATATAAGAAATCACTGGTAAGTAGGTTATTAGGTTTCCAGTGTCTGATTTATGTTTATTTGAGTCTAATAACTATAGTAACTTTTTCTAATCCTTGATTATTAAGTCTATTGCATAATCCTGTTATCTGGCTTTCTCTTTGTAGTATTCAGATACTTTTCAAGTTGTGAATTTTTGGATAATGTATGATACTATTTGATATTGATCCACTGGAGACAGTTTTGCTCTTGAAGAGCTTTCTATATACTGATATTAAAATATTATATATTTTCCAAGGCAGTATACTGTGTTACATTCAGAACTCAATTCTTGATATTAGAACTCTGTTTAATATATAGAATATTTGTTTATCTATCACTTTTTTGTTTCTTAAAGCTTTGATGACTACATTGATTTTTCTTAACACTCTTTTCTTGAGTTCAATTGCAGTCTTTTGATTGCCTATCCAATTCCTAGAAACCTTGCTTGCTCAGTTCTATCTACCATAAACCACTGCATACAATATCTTCCCTAAAATAATACCCCCCCTTTAATAATATCCAGTAGTATTCAAGAAAATTGTTACTCAATAAATGATTACTACCCGGGTATATTAAGCTAGAGTCAATAAAATTGCAGTATTAATGAGCTATGTCAGATAATAATAAGACACTAAATATCCCACCATTTATACTATCCCCTTTCTAGTAGAATACCCCCCGGGTACTAATCAATTTATTATGGGATAAATTGATTAATACCTGGGATATTGTATGCAATGGTTTATGATAGTTTTTTGACTATTTCTTTGTTAATACCTGTTTGAACTTCTACCAGATATGGATTGGAATTATTAATATTAACTAGCATTAATTTGTTATTATTAATTTTAGAGTCATTAGTCTTATAGAAAATCCTTGCTTCTTCTAGAATTTTTTCTATGTCTTTTTTGAATCTAGCAATCCATGTAGTATCATCCATAAAGGCAATAGCTACATGTTAAGACTTTAGTTTTTTTTGTATTATTTTCTGTTAGATTAGGATCTCAAGAAATTGTTATTTTGTATCCCTGTTCTTTGTTGTTCTGAATCTTATATAGGAGAGGTTATAGAATATTCTCTACATCAGGGAAGAGATGGGCTTTTCTTGATTAATTCTACCTACTACTATTATTGGACTTATTAAGTTGTTTTCATAAATAATTCTAGACTTTCTGTTTTGAAACAGATTTATTATTATATTAATAAAGTCAGTTGAAATTTTAATTCTTTTTATCATCTTTTTTAATATCTTCAGACTGATAGTATCACAGGCCTTAGCTGTATCCTAAAAAAGTATTCAGAATTCCTTTTATATTTTTATAGATATTGTTTAGGATCTGAATCAGTTCAGCTATGCTTTTACCTGCAAATATTTTCTAATCTATTAGTAAGAATTTTTGTAAAGCGCTTTCTTGTTACTTTTAGCAAAACTATTGATCTTGTATTTGCCAGGATACATTTCCATAGTTTTGACTTTGTGATTGAATATATATAACTCTATTTCAATTGCATTAGAGTTGTTTCTTATTTTAGAAAGTTATTGAATATTTTTCTCAAGTATTCTTTTCCTTCAGGTTCTAATATCTTCAACATTTTATAGCTGATTTATGATTTGTCTGGGATTTTATTATTAGGGAGCGTTTATAGTACTTTGCTTAGTTCCTCTTATAAAATTGGTTTTAAAAGATCTTCATATCATGTCTCTTTAATATAGTCTTTGAGCTTGTACTCTATTTTTCAATCACTTGTTAGGTTATCAAAATCAGTATTTCATTTTTTGAAAGTATCTTTATGATCTATTTGATCTCTTCTTCCACTTTTTCTTTCTTTGTTGTTATGTTTCAAATTTATCTTCCTTGATTTTAATCTTATCTAGTACTATTTTTATCCTTTGCTATCTGTTAATAAGTTTATCATTTATTTTTTATTGGTTTTCAGATCTTCGCATCTTTGTTTAAGGATTAATTTAATTTAATTCCTTGCCTTTTTTCCTTTTAACTTCTGATATACTAGCTTGAAATCTTCTATTGTATCTTAAATATCATTTTTTAATAATGTCCAGGAAATATTAGAGATGATATACTGGATACAATAATTTTCTATCTAATTATTAGGCTCATATACTCTATTATATTTGTCAATAGCTGTACTTAAGATCTGTAAGCTTAATATTCTTTATAACTACAGCTTTTTTGTAGAATACCATTAGTTGTAGAGATTTTCTATATTTGATAAATTCTCAGTTGTGTTTATAGTGTCATGTTCTAGTTGAAGCAAATTTTTTTGTTGCCAACTTGTTATAAGCTACTTTGCTTATTTGTTCTTCAAACACTTCCTGGATCTTATTAGCTTGGCTTTCTTTTTCACTATTTTCTGACTCTATTTGTAATAGTGGATCCAGTTTTGTATTTAACTTATGTATTATATTATCACTGAATGCTTGCCACTGTTTTAGTATTGATCCCTTTATGTCTATTTTTTTGACAGGCTTTGTTTTGGCTGCTTCTGCTATGTTTCTTTTGAAGAGGCCTATATAATGTAGCATTATTGTAAGCATAGTGTAATTACTATATGTAATTTCTTCTATACTTTGATTATCAAACTATAAAATAAGATATCTTGTTTAGCTTTGTAACATCTAAATATAGTCTATATGGTTATTACTTGTTGCATCTTGTCCTGTTGAAGTTTTGTTCTTTTTTTTAATGTTACTTGTATATCTATAAATCCCTACTTATTCAATATATTGAATAATGGAATTTCTGATTAACAGAAGGGTTTAAAGCTTGCTTTAAAGGATAATGCTCTATCTTTAGCTGGATTGTATATTGCATTGAAATCTCTCATTATTATTATATGGAAGTTACTTTTAATATTTTTTTTTTAATGAAACTTGTCACATATTTTTGTACTTTTTAATTTCTTTTCTTATTAGAAGAAATATAAACTTGTATTATATAAACTTTGTTTCTTTATATTGTCATGGGCTGTAGCACCTCGCATAACCTAGACATCTCACAAATACTCACAAAGAAGAGAATACCTCCTATAAAGAACACTTAAGGAAGGCAGAGATGTGGTGATTGACTTGACCAAAAGTAAGTGTCTCTTTATTGCATTCTGTTTCTTTGAATGGTCACTAACTTTTATCTCTATTCTCAATGGGTGCTATTTTTTCCAACACTTTTAGCTCTACCTTTTCGGCATCTATTAGTAAGCTATTTATACTTTTCTATCTAACAATGACTATCTACTGTATAATCGGCTATACTAACCCTAAGCTTTGCTAAACTTTCTATACTTTTCAGATACATACAGTTTCCTTATCAATACCCGAGCCTTATCTATAGTTTCTTACCTTGTGACACTCAATCTTTCATGCCAGACTTTCGGGTTTTTGGATTCTAGACCATTATGCATAAATTGTGTCACTCATGTGACCCATAACAACATAAGAAAGTTGACAACTATCATATATTCCTTTGTCTCTTCTATAGATGCTATATTTTTTTAAGATCTTTTCTAACTAGAAGACTAATATCTGCTCCAAAAGAAATATCCTTATTGGTACTGTAAAAGTATTTATAGACATTCTGATTTCCAAAGGTCCACTTTGCCTTGATCTTAGCCAACTTTGTTTCACATAACCCTGCTATACCTATCTCTCACTAGTCGAAATTATGTCATTTGGCTGCTGAATTATTGTCGAATTTAGCAAAATTTAATAATAAAAATATTGACGAATTATTTATGATTGCTGCCACTCGGCATTAAAAATATTGGCAAAAAATCGGCAAAAAAATATTGGCATTCTGTGAAAAAAAAATTTAGCACAAAATCCAACAATATTGTGGCAAAAAAAAATTTTGCAGTAAAAAATTTGGCAAAAAAATTGATACTGCGACAAAAAATTTGACAAAAAAATTAGTATTGCAGCAAAATATTCGACAAAAAAATTGATACTGTGGCAAAAAATTCGGCAAAAAAATTGATACAGTGACAAAAAATTCAGCAAAAAAATGGATACTGCGGCAAAAAATTCGGCAAAAAAATTACTGAGGCAAAAAATTTAGCAAAAAAATTATTGTGAAAAAAAAAAAATTACTGCGGCAAAAAATTCAAATTTCATGAAATTTATTAAAAAATTACAAATTCAATTAACTAAATTATT
>CAJVPT010004475.1:0-13422 GCA_910592055.1 Acaulospora colombiana | reverse complement strand
ATATAAGTCTCTAAGGTTCTTCACAATTTCCTTAATGTCAAATAAAAGACAAGAAACATGTAACATGTTTCAAAACAATATTTCAGATAAAACTTCTGATGAAAAAAAAAAATGAAATAGAAGTTCTTCGCAGGCCTTCGAAGTGGCATCAAGTTCTTCGAAGTCTCGTGATCATGTTGAAATCCTGAGAAAAACGCCTCCACTTGATGTAAATATAGACATTCCTCACAAGCATCCACGAACCTCCAGAAGTATTTACGAAACTGCGTCACGCCTGGCTTGGATATATGAAGGAACTTCAGGTATATTAAAAGAATATAGCACATATATAAGTAAATACTAACTATTTGTTTAGATTATGTTAGATTTCTTGAGAGAATTTTGAAGTCCAACGAAGTTCTCCATAAGAAAATGAATCAGTTGCTAGAATGGCAAAAAAGTGTAGAGAAAAAGGGCACCCACCTTGAAAATGAAATTTATGTGAGTACATATTTAATTATCGAACAAGAATTTATTGATGTAAGCTATAATTAAAGATCTTTGGAGAACTTCAATAATATATTTACTATTTTATTAGAAGGCGGTCAAGGGAATTATGAAAGAATTGTTTAAAGAAAAAATATATGCAGAATCTGAAAACTTTCACAAGCAAACTGAAGAATTTTTCCAGAGAAAACATTCGGAGTTTTACAAAGGATTTTCAAGAAAACAATGAAAAATATATTATGAAAAGCATATTCACCAAGAAGTAAGTTCAATAAATCATATGTATTCATTTTTAATTATTAATGCTCTAATTTTATTTAATAGCTCATCAAGCAATATAGATCTATCCGTGAAACTATGGCTTCAAAGGTTTATGATGCCATGTTTTCAGTTTTTGGTGAAGAATCACTCGATATAATTAACACCAGTGCATCGGCCACTGAAATTATGACATGGAAGCAGTCACGCAAGATAGCCAAATATTACAATAATCTTTACAAACTTCTGGAAGGAGAGAATCAAAGCATAATAGCACACATTCTCGAAAAAGTTTGGCCCAGAGGAGACCCCTCTACCGAACAAATAGTATTTGCTACCGCAATTTACCAATCTGTTCTAAATCCGCATAACGAAATAATTACTATAAATGAAGTAGTTTTAAAAGTAAAAATTAATGTAAAACATTTACTAATATATATTTTTAGGAAAAAATTATAAGAGAAATTGGATTCGCGGAAGGAGATTCTAGTAATGAAGATAGATCCGATAACAAATCAATGAATAATAATAGTGAAATAGAAGTTCTAAAAGCTCCAAAGGTAACTGAAAATAACAAAAATGATCTGGCATTAATCGTTAAAAATTTATCATTTAAGAGGCATCCTTCAGCAATAAGCTTAACAAAAGAATGAATATATAATGTAAAATAAATTTAATAAATTATCTTTAAATATAAATAAATATTTGTAATACAATTTTTAATAATATATATATATAATTTAATGTAAATGTATTTTATTATTTTTAAAATCTGCGAAAATCTCCAGAGATTATATTAAAATTTTTTAATATAATCTCCAGAGATTTTCAAAAAGTTTTTTCGATTATCTCCAGAAATTATATATATAACTTTTACTCCAAAGACTTCTAATGATACCGGAAGTTTACACCTGAAGATCTCTAGAGATCTTTACCTAAAAAATTTCCTGATGAAAGAAGCAAAAGTAGAAACAAAGGCCTTAATAAAAACTATTTTTGACAAATATAAACTAAGAGTAGATAAAGTTTTTCGAGTAATGTAAATAAAAGAATATTACAAAAGTTAATAAAATCCATAACTCCATATTTTAATTCTTTATGAAAACAAATAAATGAATATTTAGATATTTTACATTACTATCAAAGAGAAAGATATTAGAAAATAAAAATTGAAAATTTAGAAGTAAATAATTGTTACTTATATACAAATAGCTGATTAAATAAAATAAGACTAATAATATTCTATATCTATATTATTTTCAAGTATTAATTTTTAATAAATAATTAAGAAAAGAGTATAAAGAATTATAAGTATATAGTCACTTATTGAATGAAGATCTAAGAAAGTTGTCAAATATCAGAATGAATTAATGAATGCAACTAAAGAAACAATGGTTCATTCATCTGAAAAAGTAAGGCTGATCTAGAAAACTTCACTAAAAGAAAAATAACTGTATATAATTATAGTTGGTGTTTAAAAAGATATTTTTTAATAAAATATTTTATGTTGAATAATTACAATATTAATTATAATTACTTATAGTTAAAGTATTTGTTAAAATATTTGTATAAATATTTGAAATCTATTCAAATATTCTAGCTGACTCATAAATAATATCATAATAATTCATATTTTTACAATGTGATATTATCAAAAGACTTACTAAATTAAATATACAGTTTGAAATAAATTTCAGAATATGAATAAAAAAAAAAAAGAGGAAGAGGAAAATAATGAATAGTTTAGTTAATTGATTTTGTAATTTTTTGTAATTTTTTAATTAATTTTATAAAATTTGTTAAATTTCCTAAATATTTATTAAATTTTAATACTATATTTGTAACTTTTATTAAATTTTTTATTGCAATATACAAATTTTTTTGCTGAATTTTTTGCTATAGTATTAATTTTATTATTAAATTTTTTACCATAATATATAAATTTTTTTACAATATATCAAAATTTTTTCACAATATTGTTAAATTATATATCAAATTTTTTTATCACAGTAAGTTAAAAAAATTTTTACTAATATTTTTAATGCTGAGTAGTAGCAATAAAAAATAATTTATTAATGTTTTATTATTATATTTATTAAATTTAACAATAATTCAATTGTTAAATAATATAATTTTGACTAGTGTATAAGGTTTTCATTATATAATTGATAAATTAGAAATATTAAATACTTATAATATAAGGGATACAAATAATTTCAGCACTATTTTTGATACACTTAAAAAAAGATATACATATAGTCTACTTTAAAATATTAGAATAGAACAAAACAAATTAATATTTCAAGCTAATAAACTAAAAAACTTTTTAATTAAAATTACAACTTTGCGTAATTAATAGTTTATTCAAAAATTCAGTTTATTAATATTAAAGAACTAATAATAATAGACTTTATCAATAAAATATTCAAAGCTACTTATTTTATTTATTATATAAATAGTTGATTTTTTATTATTTTTCTTTAGTAATTTATAAATTCTTAGATAATATAGAAAAATATTAACTTTGATTATCCTTAAATTTTATTTTTTTTTCAATAAAATATTATCAAAAGTATAGAATATATTAGTTTTTTTTAAAAATATATATATAGTATAGTCCTAAATACAAGATTAAAGTTATAGAAGAATATTTTAATATTTAATATAATAAATAAATAAATAAAATATTAGATATAATATAAAAAATTAAATAATATAAGGTTTTAAAAATTGAACTCTTTCTACTAATTTTCTAACTATATATAAAAAGAATATTTGTAAGAAGTTTTATATTTTATATTAATAAAGTCTTATTACTTTTTTTAAAATAACTTGAAAGATAATTTTAAAAGTTTTTTTTATGTTTTTTATCTTATTTTAGACAAAAACTTGACCTTTGATAATTAATAAAAGTCAAGAATCACCTTTTTTATCTATGATAAGAAAGTTTTAAAAGAAAAAAAATCAATAATGAATTACTAAAAATCTATTTTTTTAAGCAAAAATATATATAAATATTTTTTGTAATAAATAAATGGACAAATATATAAGTTTAACCCTTAAAAACTTTTTTATTTATAATAATATTTTTTTTTATAATTGCTTATTTTTTAAACTTTTTAAAAAATTTTATTTATATTCTAAATTTTAAAGTGATATAAAATTTAAATAGCTTTTATAAAAATTGATTGATCAATAAAAAATATATTAATAGTAGAATATAAACAAGTTTTTTAGCTGATTACAGTATATGTTTTAATAATATTATTAATAATTGAAAGAGTTGATTGATATCTTATTTCTATTTTATTTTTTCAATTGGATTAATCTATATATTAAATATTATAAAATTAATAAAATATAAATAATAAGTTTTTAGATCATGAAAAAGATATTATTTATTTAAACTAAAGTTTTCTTTTTTATTATTACAATTAAGCAAAGTTTAAGATCAAGATTTTTTTTTTATTTCAATTAGTTAATAAGATTAAATAATCTCTAATTTATATTAAATTTTAATATTTTAATTATAATTAAGAATTTATTTCTTCTGAACTTGTAAAAAGATATTATAATTAATAAATATTCATATCTAATCCAAATCTTTTTATTATTACAAGACAAAAAAATTGTTTAGAAATTTGATTTTTTGAATAATAAAAGATATTTATCAATAAAAATTTTTTAATTAGGTACTGTATAACTGTTAGAAGATATTATACTAAAACAATATAATTCAATTCTTATAGAATTATATAAAAATTTAGAATTTATTATAAATTATTTTTTTATTCTAGATAAATATAAAATTATTGATTAAAAAATATTGAATTTAAATATATTTTTAGAAGAAAAACTTCTTAATAAATAATAAGTTTCTTTAAATAGTATATAAGAAAAAAATTAAGATCAAGAATAAATAAGTTTTTTAGATAATTAGGAAAAAAAAGAATATCACAATTGAATACTTTTTATTAAAAAGAAGTTTTAAAAAATAAGTTTTTGAAGAAAGTTAAAGAATTTTATTTTATTTTTTATTTTTATTTTCTTATAGAACACTTATATATTTTTGATATATGAACTCAAAAGATAATCACTTAAAGTTTATTATAAAATAAAATATTGTTTTCAAGATTAAACTTAAAGATTATTATTATTTATAATAAGTTAATTAATTTGATTTTTTTTTTTTAAAGTGCAGCAGGCCTACTTTATTAATTTTAGTTTGATACATATTACTTGAATTAATAAGCTATTTACTAACTCTTTTTTTTTATGTATTTTCCTACACTAACCTATTAAAAAGCTAATTGATTTTGACAATCCCTTATAGCTTATTGCTTCCTACTAGAAACTAATATGCCTAAGCTCTATTAGCACTGATTTGGAAGATGTCAAGAATGTTGTGTATTCTTTTTAGGATATTATCTATTATGTTCTGTGTGCCAGTTTATTTTGACCTGTTTGTCAGTATTCTTTCTTTTTTGTATGGTCTCTGTTGCATTTTCTTTCTCTTTTGTTTGATGGATGTTTTGTTAATCCATATCTTTTATTAATTATATGCTCATTCCTATTTAAGTGTAAGCAGTGTATATTACGGATCTGTTCGCTTATGTATTATATATGATAAACTAGTATGTTATATATATCAACAAGTATTATACATATAATGTTTATAGTAAATCTATTTATATATAAGTAACTATATATACAGTATATTCTATATAATGCTATATACTAATACTACTTATTTAGAAAAATATGTGAATCCATCATAATTTTTCCCAGAACAATTTTTTCTTTAAGAGTATTCTGATTATCAGGCCGTTGATTACAGTATCCTGAATTCTGATTTATTCAATTCTTCGGAGTGGTCTGTAGTTTTGTTGCCTTCTATCAAGGCCTTTTAATAGTAAAATCTGTGAAACCTGACACAGTTATGCATTTTATTTTGAAAGGTATACTACCGATTTGGAGTTTACTCTTCTTATTACTATTGGATAATGTGGTTGTATCAGGGATGATCCTATCTAATTTTAGATATTCGACTAATCACAATCTTCATATAGATCAGTAGCTATATTTGAAAATATCAGTTAATTTATGATTAGGTCAATAGATGCAAATCCTACCTGCTTTTGTGTAGGGGAATAATATTAGCTCCTTGAAGGATTTGAACCTGCATCTTGTGATCTGACCTACGAAGTGCTAACCACTATACTATGAATCCATAGATCATTAATTTGATTAATTTGTGAAAGTTTAACTATAATATATATTATATTACTCAAAAAATAATATATTTTTATTTTTTATTGATTAATAAATTATAATATAACTTAATTATAGGTATTACAAAAAAATAAAATAAAATAGAGTTTAAAAATAAAATTATTATTAAAGAAATAAAATTTGAAAAAAAATAATAGTTTAAGATTAAAATAATAATAATAATAATAGTATATTATAATAATAATAATAATAGTTTTTTTTTTTTTTTTTAACCCCCAATCATGCCACAATGAAATGTTTTTATTAAAAAATTGAAAATGAATTTACAATATTTTACAGACTTTCACAAAGTAACTAATTCGTCTTTATACAAAAGTACTTTAAGTCAGATTTTGGAAACAATATTTCACTTCCTAATAAATTGATAATAACCTCTATCTATTAGGATCATTGCCAACAGTTTGTCACTGTTGATTGCCCAAAAATCAATGAATTGCTAATTTAAAAAGAGAAAAGGGGAAAAATGATTGGGGAAAGGTGACAATTCAAGGCCTACCAAAAAAATCTAAAAATAAAAACAATCTCTTCTCAAAAGGAATCTACCTGATTGGAATAGTCTTCTTGCTTCACTTGAACCTCAGAAGAAATCTTCTTTTTTAGCATCTGTGGCATTGGACAAGTCAATTCAACTGATCTTTCATTTAAGTGAGCACTGAATTGGAATATCTCAAGAAAAGCATTTAGATTTTAGCTTTTTTCTATTAAAGCTTTATCACCACTTGAAAAACTTAGGTAAGAAATAAAAGTTTGCAATCCATATTACCCATTACTTGATCTTTTGATGTCATAGAAGTTTTCATTGAGGAATTTGAGCTTTTTGGTGGCAATTGTTTTCAGAACCTTCTTTTTAATCACCAATGATATCATTGGAACATGTGAATGTGATCAATAGGAGCTTGTTTACATTTTAAAAACTAACATGTTTCATGTCAACCAATTACTTTTGGTGAATATTTATACTATTAAAAATTCAGGGTCAAATTGAGGTAGGCAAAATTCTCCAGAAAACCATGAAAGTGATAGCTTTAAGAGGTTCAACAGTGATTAAAAGGGGAAAAATAAGCTCTTATGTCATTAAAAACCTCTATATACCTCTCACTTTAAAGGTTAAAAAGGCTTTCAAGTACTTCACAGTCAGTTCTTCTTCTTTTGTAAACTTTTTTACCATTGGTATTAAAGGTGTTACTTGACTTTTCTTGATTACTAGAAATCAAGTTTTTGAGTAAAGAGGTTTGTAAATAAAAGAGAAAGGGTAGAGGTGACTCTTGAAGTCATATTTCAAGTTGTTTTAATGAAAGTATTGAAACTTTATTAGCAAAGAAGTATAAAAACTTTTTGCAAACATTTTTTTAGTGTGTGGTCAAAGAATCAATGAAAAAAGAGTAATAATAATAATAATAGTATAAAGTATTATAAAAATAATTAATATACAAATAAAATTATTGAAAAATTAATATGTAAATAAAATTATTAAAAAATTAATAATAAAGAATAGAAAATATTTAGGTTTTTAATATTGAACTCTTCCCACTGATCCTCTGATCCCATACAAAAAAGACGTTCGCAGAAGTCTTGTCACTTCTATGCTAATAAAGTCTTAATACTTTCTTTAAACCAACCTGAAGGGGCCTCCTTCAGGACTCCACTACTTCCTCCATATTGTCTACAATCTCCTACGAACAACACTGGACTCTTGTGGCCTGTAAAGTTCAGCACTTACCTTGACTACCAATGGCAAGAAAGTTCCTCAAGGGAGAAGGACCAATGGCAGAGTACTCACCACCTATCAGATGAAGTGGAGGAACAAAACAGTACCTGAGAGAGGGTTTCTTCCATTCAAAGAACTCATTTTCACTTTTCGAATGGTTGTGTGCCCTCTTAGAGCTACCACTTTTCACGGCTTTTTGGAGAATTTTACCTATCCCAGCTTGACCCTGAAATTTCGGATAGCATGAAGCCCATTGATTCTGATTGGTTGATGACGAAACATGTTGGACAAGATTGATAAACAAATCCTTATTGGCCACCTCACGTGTCTGAATGCATTTCCTCAGCTTCATAAGAACCTGGGGTTCACCATGAATCATGTGCTGGTGCGGATGGATACAAGACACTGCAACCTCCTAAATTATTGGCTATCAAGAAAGAGTAAACAAGCCCACGGACTGTCAGTCCCATGGACCACATGTACAGACGGACCCAACCACCCACAAAAACACAAGAACTATACAAGACAGATTCTCAACAGATGGGTAACAGGAGTTTCGTGACACAAGACCACGCCCCAGTCGAGACACAGGACAGATCCACATATTTTTTCCTTTTCTTCTTTTCTCATTTTTTTTTTCAACGCTAACAAGGTCTTTAAATCTTGTATAAGAAACCCCCAACACCGATGGTGCTGAGCATATTAGGCAAGTTCTTGGCATGTTAGTTTCCCCAAAAGGATAGCAACAGACCGTCCGGTGGTATCCCCTAGGAAGTGCCGGTTTGCTAAGAGGGAACATTAGTTGTGTCCCATTAGTTTGGTAGTATGCATTTACCCCTCTCAACTTTGTTAAGAATTAAGAGTAATTCTACGCTAGACGGTAATATAGTTCCCCTATTCTGGTTGGGTGAGACGTAAATAGATGTCCTTTGTACTATTCGTTGATCTGTAAATCCTTAGACAGTACGGGTAACTAGTAATCCCGGTTGTCCCTAGAACGTATCTTGATAATTAATAAAGAAACCAAACCGACGCAAGGATGAGCTAGCGTTTAAAAAATATATATATATATATATTTATTTAGGTTTTTAATTTATTAAACAAAATTTTGAAAGATTTATATATAGTATTGATCTATAAATAAAATATTTTATGATTAATAAATAATTTAAATTATAAAATATTATCCCTTAAATTATAGTATATATAGAAAAGATTAATGAACAAGTTAAATGAAAAAATTATTTTAAATTATAAATATACAATAAAAAACTTGCTATATGAATTTGATAATATAGATTTAAAAAAGTTTTTATAAAATATATACAGTATATAATTTATAACTAATTTGACTTGATTTTTTATTAGGAAAGTATAGTTTAAAAAATTAGAACTTTGAATTATTTATCCTATGATTGATTGATTGTATATACCGTATAGTGTATAATGTATAATTAATATTCTTAGAAATTTCAGAGGTATTCTGATGCTTAACCTTATGTGGTAATATTTGAATAAACAATAAACAGGAGAAAGAAATCAATGGAATTTGTATTCGCACGACTTACTGTATGTTTCTAATGTTGCATTTCTAGCTTGTTCGTAAAATTAGATATGCAAAATAAAGTTTGAAAGGAGTTTTGGAAAAGATTACTTGTGTTTTGTGGCACTTGTGCGTCACCCTGTGCAGCATTACATTCGACTGAAATTTCCGGATCATGAGGAAAATGTAAAATGTGAGATCGTCACGTAATTTTCGAACCGGTTTATGGTTTATGTGCCGGGAAAAATATAAATTATTATAGTACGAAAATTTCACTCGATGCACAATTGCCGTAGGGGTGACGCATGAGTGACGTAAGGAGAACACCATGTCATCTATTTTTGGTAAGCTGTTTTATATAGTACGCGCGGCATGTGCGAGTAAAGCATGGTCAATAAACCAATAAGTTTATTTCGGGCAGATAATCAGGCCATCCTCAAAAAAAAATGTCGTAATTTATTTCGAGTAACGCGAATAATCTCTTGCATGCAATAAATGATATTTCTTTTGATAGGTAATTATTTTCGAAGGTGGACAGGGATTTTTCAGACCCAATAATTATGATCCTAAAATTTGCACTATATACGTATTATCCAAAATGGAGACCGAAAATAATTGTCCATATACTTTAATATACATGTTTTCCGAGTGTGTTCGTTTAAAAAAATGTACTAAACTAAAATGCAACACCGAAACATTATTCAACTTTTTTTTATTTTAACTAAAATGTCTAGGAAATTGATAATTCTCTGCTTGGCGTTTAAAAAGCTCATTTATGTAATTATAAAACCCGCATTTTTGGTAAAGAAATTAAATGCGCTTAGCGTATTGATTTACCTCGAAAAGGTATTAAACGATGATCGTCTGTGACTTTACCATAACTGAAATTTAAATCCTGAACTTTTTCCGAAACGGCATATAATCCTCATATGGAAACGCATTTCAGTACAAGGATTAGGTCGTAGTAATACAGTACATATGATCGATAAAAAGAACAAGACAAGATTGTTGGATAGATTTCATCATGGCTTACAAAATAAAATGAAACCCAGATCTCCACAGTATTGTGCACGAGAATAATAATTGGTCGTTTTTTTTCTCTTATTTATTGAAACGTTGTTTTGTAACAAGGGAGCGTCAAACACATGGATCACATATTACATCTGCAGCCATTTTTATACATGAATAATAATGTTGTGTCCAAGTTTCATGCACACGTTTCGGGTTTAACATAATTTTGTTATCTATAAATACACTGAATTTATTGCGATCTTTCTAACAACCTCGCTACCTTACCGTTCATTACTAAATTTCACTGAACATCGTTTTCTAGGCTGCGCCAGAAAATTGATATACACTTTTTAATAGTTTTAACTTTCTTTCACAAAAACTTTCCAACATGCGTTCAACAATCTACACATTATTCATAGCAGCTCTCGTGGCCGTTGCCTCAGCATTTCCAGATCATTCTGGCACCTGCCTTTCTAACGCAGCAACTATTCAAGGTGTTTCCGGTTCGCCCATGGGACAACAGGTCACCACATTGGGTTATAATTTCCAGGTTACGATGCCAAATAACAATTATAAACCAGGCGGCAGTCCAGTCAAATTTACTGTCAGCGGTAAATCAAAATTCATGGGTCTATTGTTATACGCCGTGGATACTCAGAAGAACCATGTTGGCTCATGGAGCACTCCAGCGGGTTTCAAAATATTGACCAATCCCCAATGTCAAGGAGATCCTTCGGGGACCTTGTCTCATTCCGGTACGTATTCACTTATTATCATTAGCTTTCATAAATTTTGTTCTCTTCCTCCTCTTAATGTCTAGTTCCTCCTTCTAATATCCTTTCTCTTTAAAACAGATTCAACTCTTAAGGGTCCCTCTGTTGACTTTGAATGGACACCACCATCCAAGGACGCCGGTCCAATTCATTTCGTTGGTACAATTGTACAAAGTGGTACCGCTGGTTTCCAAATCGTCAGCTTCCCAACCAATTTCACCGTTGCGGGTAGCACTTTCACTCCATCCTCCTCTCCAAATGGTAGTGGCAACAGTACCACCCCCACTTCAACTGATACTTACAACTCTCCTTCCAATTCACCCTCCAACACCACCGATACCTCCACTTCCACTGGCGCACACAGTGACGCTTCATCCCTCACAAAATCTGCATTATTATTACAATTAACTGCCGCAATATCTTTGTTATTTTATTATCTTTAAATAACATTTCCATTACAATAATAATAAAAAAAAGGCGTTGTTCATGTATAGAAATTTATTTAAATAATCCTTTTTTTTTTTTTTTTTTTTGGAGTCTAATGGCTCATGCGGATTTTTTTTTTTTTTAAAAAAGAATTTTCCCAAATAAATTCTCGTCGACTTAGAAAAGGCACAGATTCTCAGATATATTAGAGATGTACTTTATAGGACAAAAAGTAATTAAACTATAATAATGATAATAAAAAAAAAAATCAATAAACCATTTTTAAAAAACTTCTAATCACGTGGACAGGAATTATTGACAGGCGAGCAGGGCTTCTTTTAACACGGGCCTTAAGTAGCCAAAGTTGACATCTTTAATATAATCACACACCATATACTATAATTTCATATTTGATCGATTGTATACTCTGATTTTTTTAAAATACTAAAGCTCCCTACACCTATTTCAACTGAAGTTCGAAAAATTTTTTGAATAACAATTAAAGTTTTACAAGAATTGGACTGGTATGAACTCTTTGTAAACTTGTATATCATGTAATGGATTATATACTGTATGAGAGGTTGTTACCACTACTCCATCAAAGAATAAAAGGAATTAATTTAATTAAATTCAATATATATACAGTAAGTATATTGATTTCCCGATTACAAAAATATTATTATAGCATATACTGTAATTTGTCTCGACGTTCAAGTATCTATCACCCAAGGTACCTTCATTTTCCGTTTCTCTTGTTGACAATAGAATCGGCTTCATGCATAATTCCTTTTTCTTTTGAGGCTGTCGGGCCAATAAGGAACGAATTCATTGAACAAAAAAGATTTGGCCGAAGACCTACGCGAATGGTTTAACGCTCGCAACAGACAATAGTGATCATGATTACAGATTAACAGAGAGACGCATACAAAATTTCACATAAAAATTAATTCTTGTGTGTGGTATGGGATGTCAAAAAAGAATAATATTGAAAATTAAAACCTGCAAGTTTTCAATTATCGAGAAAAAGTCGACACTTTATATCAAGTTCGTTCTCAATGATTAAAAAATCGAACGACAATTTTCCTCAAGCCGATACGATCGATTCATCACAGTATGCAAATTTATTTATATTTCCCGCTCTTTTTTTTTTTTTTTTTTTTATAATTTACCAGTACAATTACATTTGGGAAGTTTAAATAGGGAGTAGACGAGTGAAGTGAAGAGAGACATGATATTATTTGGCAGCAGCTTTCTTCTTCTTGGCTAGCATCCTCTTCTCCCGTATTTTGCAAAATTGTTCTTCCACCAGTTCTTTAACACCTTCGACTTGGCTTGACATGTCCCATTTTTGACAAAAATCCCTCACAGCGGAGTCAACGGAGTTCTAAGAGGATAATCAGAATGCACGCCTATGAGTATGCACGTCTATTCTACGAGAAGATGAATGAGGAAAAAAATTTTTTTACCGATGACACTATTAGATTCTGTTTACCGTATTTTGTCTCGATAGCAAAATTTATCGAATAAACCTTTGCACCACCGACATCTCCTGATGGTTTTTCCTCTGGTCCGTGTTTAACATTGTCTCTTCTAATGGACCTTGAAGCTTCCTTTTTGCGGGTGAAGGTCGATGAATCTGATTCATTCTGTAAATCCATAGAAGCAGACGAATAATGGTTTGGATGGGTGTAAACAGAGGTATCCGATTCCGTGCCCTCACGTCGGGAGCCGATGTCCGTTCTGGTGTCGAGAGGCTCTGCTTCACCAGAGTCGACGTTAGTGGCTGAGAGTATAGAGTTCATGTGAGGTTGATTATCATTGAAATCGTCAAACGTGAGCAAATTTTCATTAACACCACTTTTCACTGATGATTCTGGATTACAATAAAAGTCGCTCAAACCCGCGATATCTTGATTGACTTTTCC
>CAJVPT010004474.1:0-13422 GCA_910592055.1 Acaulospora colombiana | reverse complement strand
AGAACTTCATTTATTTCTCGGTCTGTTAGCTCTTCTTTAGTGAAGATTACCCTTGTTGTTTCTGTTCCAAGTGGTGTTATCCAGATTTTTTCTGGATTGGTTTTGAGATACTTATATCACTTGAGGTAGGCTTTTGCTCTGAGTTTGGTTTTTATCTCATAGATATCAATATTCTTGACAGCTCCATATCTTTTGAGGTGTTCTTTTATATAGCTTCTAGAGAGTTTACAATCTATATCTATCAAACTCACATGCCATATATCTTCTCTTTCTTCTAGATTGTAGTTTCAAAATATTTTCTTCTCCATTTTATTAACAGATGGATGTCTTATATGTTATCTTATTTCAGGTTCTAGTTGCTGGAGACTAAAAGTTTTCTCCTTTCTATTTATCTCTTCTAGACATTTAAAGAGGTCTTCTTCTTCTTTAAAATGAATAACCAACCACTCATTTCCATTGGTGAAGTTTTTTCGGAGGAGGTTCCACTTATCCTGGAATAGCTTTAGGACATTATATAGGTAGGCCTTGGTTTCTTCTTCTGAACTTCCCAGAATGTCTGCTATCATGGCCCCTAATCAATACACTCCTTTCTTGCTTATATTGTATGAATTCGAAGTAGGACTTGTAGTTCTATTTCTTGTAATATATGAGTTGCATTCACTTATGTTTTGGTCTTGAATCTTTTCTCTAAGGGCTTCAAGTTCTATTTCTTCCTCTATCTCCTCTTGTTCATAAGCATTGGACATTGTAATTTCATTATTCAATGTTGATTCATTTTTTACAGGAGCAAAAATTTCCATAGGCAGGGTTTTTGTTTTACTCAGATCTTCTTCTTCGATCATATCCAGAAATTTATCCTCAATATATGGTTGAAACAGATCTGTTTCTTTGCCCTTCCCTAGTTGCCATAGATGAGTTACAGTATATGTTGGTTTAAAACCCATTCCTTATGGAATATAGTTTTGTCTATTCCTAAGATATTTGCAATAATGCTATCAAGTATTGTGCAAGTTTTTGGAACTGAAGCTGACATTTTCTCTTCATATTGAGTAGTAGTCAGTCTTTGTTTGACTATTTGTTATGTAGCCCATAGCTCACTATGTTCATCATGCTTTTTTGCGAGTCAGATTAGTGTGTAGATAATATCCTTCTCTCTTTTATCTACTATTTGTAGAATTTTTTCAGTTTTGTTCATTGTGTATGTGATATGGTGAATAATAATAGGAGTGGGTCACGTAGTGTTGATGTTGTCACGTGGGACGAAAAAATTTTTTACGGGCATTGCTTGTTGTTTTTAACTATTCTCCTATTTTGCTATGTGTCTTGATCTTGTTTTTATTAGATACGTGTTAAGTATTCTATTTTGTCTAGTATTGTTTACCTATTTCCACTAGCTTGTTGTTGTGTTTACAGACCTCTGACACTCTGTTTACATTGATTACTTTCTGTTGTGGTAGTAGTGATTGTTAATCTTACCAAATTTAGTCGCTTTTGTTATGCTGTTGTGATAGATCTTTGTTGAACTTATTTTGACAACAGCTTTATACACGTGTACGTGTTCACGCTACTTTGGTGAGGTGTTTTGATATGTGTGGCAATAGGGTATGTACATTAGGCTGTTTAGACCTTGGAGAGCTTTGATATCCTTCTAGGTCTTGAGAGATTTGAGGTTTGCTTGATTTATCGAGCAAACCTATTTGCTTTGAGATTCCTTGTAGTGTCAAGAAAGGTGTCAACCTACACTGGCCTGGCTGCAAGCTTTGTGAAGTTGATATTGGCTCCCCTTTTCTGACTGTGAATCAGTTTATGTTGGCTTATTTTCTTCTTCTTAGAAAAGAGAAAAAGGTCAAGGTTGTTAATATATGTTGTGTTTTCTCAGTAATTATCAGACTAAAACTATGCATGAAGTGTTGTTCTATGCTAAGATATCTCTTGTATATTGGTGTTGTGAGAGTATATGTCTTGAGTCATGTATGTTGTTTCTTTCCTTGGGTGTATTTCCTAAAAAGAAAATTTCTAAGGATCTGAGGGATTTGCAGAAAAAGTTTTTTTTTTTTTTTTTAAACAAAAAAATAATATCAATAATTGTATAACTATAAAATATATAATAATATATGTATATACAGTAAAAATCTAATTTGTCTATTCTTTGTTCTACGATATTAATTAATTTGATATTATATTTTTTTATTTGTTAAAATAATATTAAATCTTGATATCTTAATCCATTCTATCAAATTAAATATAAATAAAAATATAACAATAAATCTAATTGTTTGTTTTAGAAAAATTGATAAAATTCCTTCCATTTCTCTAATTATATTAGGACCTAAAATAAGAAAGCTAATAAATTCATCATTAAATATTATAAAAAAACATTTACAATATTAAAATAAAACCAATAAACTCCTTGGATATTTATTGAATATGATCAATAATATGCTTTTAATTTTATAGATCTTTTCAAGAATTATAAACAAGACTTCATTATCTAATAAAAATTCATTATCAAGATATTACAAGAGAATATTTAAATTTTCAAAATATAAGTCTCTTTTTTATTTTAAAAATATTATTATAAAGAGCTTTCAATTTCATAATATCTATAATAAACTTAATGAATAACTCACCTATAGATTTTTGCCAATTATTAAATTATATTATAAAAGGAATATCAAAAAACTCTCCTTTAATATCAATACTATTATCCTTAAAATCACCAACTATTTTACCCTTAATTTGAAAGCATTGTAATCTCTGTATAACTTTTTTTCTATAAAAAACTTCTTTAGTAATCAATAAAGATATTTTTATATACTGTAAAATATCAATTATTCACCTTCAAAAAATAACATGATACTTAATAATCTAATAATATTCTAAACTCTTTCCACTGATCCATTGACAATACACAAAAAAGATGTTCACAAAAAGTTTTATACTTTTCTACTAATAAAGTCTTATTACTTTCTCTAAAACAACTTGAAAGATATCTTCAAGAGTCCTTCCCAACTTCCCTTTCTTGTTTATACTTCTTTTCAAACAAAAACTTGACTTCCGGTAATCAAGAAAAGTCAAAAAACACCTTTTTTACCAATGGCAAGAAAGTTCTAAAAGGAAAAAAAACCAACAGTGAAATACTGAAAGCCTATCTTCTGAAACAAGAGTGCAACTAGAGATTTTTTGCAGTAGGTGGATGGGCGAACAAAAGTCTAAACCAAAAAATTTCCTTCCCACTGTTTCTACTCTCTTAGAGTTGCTCATTTTTTAGAGTTTTTTGGAGAATTTTGCCTACCCCAGCTTGACTCTGAATTTTGAAGTGACACAAGAATAACATAGTTTTTGCTAAAGGTGATTGGTCGACATGAAATATGTTGGTAGTAGAATGTAAATAAGCTTCTACTGGTTACATCATGTGTTCCAATAATGTCATTAGTGAAAGAAAGAATAACCACTGATACAGACTCCTCTATTTCTCCAAATGAAGTGTAACTGAAGCAAAGAAATAATGAGGCTATTAGGATGGGCACTAAATTTTCTAGGTAGTGAAAAAATGATTATTTGTTCAAGCCAAGGCCTTCAACTTCTTATTATCTCGGTCAGAAAAAGTACGTGAAGGAGGTTATTTCCTTATCCCAGTCAAGCTGTAAAACCAAAAAGTAGAGGAATGTAAAACACTGCCCTTCTCTAGAATTGAGAATGCATTTTCCCAGATATTGTGTAATGATATCAAATTGACAAGAATCCCCATACTCTTTGCAACCCTCCCACCATTACAAAGCAAAAAGATTGTTGGGGAATCTGACTTTTTGAATAATGGAAGATATATACCAGTAAAATTCCTTTAACTAGATGTGGCTGCTGGAAGATATTAGGAGTTACACAACAAGATTGAAAGGCCACATAAGAACCTGGGGTCTACTATTAACCGTTTTCTTCTATGCAAGTGAATATAAAATCAAGACCGAAAGAAAGAAAGCGTTGAGCAAGACACTGGATCCAAGTAGGTGATAAGTACCTCAGATGGTTACAAGAAAATAATCAAGAGCACGGATGGATAAGTTCCTCAGATGGTTAGGAAGAAGAAGGATATCTCAGAAGGGTTGACTCCTAATGAGAAGAGGTTTTTAGTAAAAGTCCTTTGGAGGACATAGAGCACTTTTATTTTTTCTTTTTCTTTTTTAGTTTTCATGTAAGCACAGTTGTACATTTTTAGATATTTCCTTTTCTTTTTTTTCCCTTTTCTCTTTTGTAATTTCTCAAATTCAGTTCCTTGAAGGATAATAAGCAATGACAACTTGCTGGCAATGATGAGTAAGTTAGGAGATTCTTCACTCAAAACTTAGTTCAAAGTGAAATATTGTCTCCAAGGTTGCACTTAGAGGCTGAAGCTCTTTAAGAATTGAAAGCCATTGACAAGTGTATCAGTACAAGATTTTAATTTAGCCATGATACAATTGTCCTATGTATCTTGATTGGTTTTCTTAATGATTAATAAATATACAGTATTGGCCTAACCACAGTAATAAAAAAAAAAATAATAATAATATGATACTTAATAAAAATAAAATTTAAAGTTTCACATTTATATTATCTACATATTATTAAAACATATTATTGAAAATTAAAGACAGAAATTAAATAAACATATCAATATTTCAATTAAGCAAATAAAAAAAAATAAGGATAAAAATAATTATTAGTCAAATCTATATAGAATTCATACTTAAGTATATAAATTTATCTGAAAATTGTTAATTTTATGTACATTATTAAAATCACATAAAACTCTTTTCTGTAAATCATTGATCACAAATTTTGAAAACAAAAGTTAGCAAAAATTCCATCAAAAACCAAACAAAAAACACCTGGAGGGAGTCTCTTCAAGACTTTTGACATCATAGAAGAGTATTCTAGCCTTGATGTAGTCTCATAAATAACAAAACATCAAAAGTCTCTATTATTTACAAGCAAAATAAAACCTCTCTAGTCTATGTGACTAAATCAGCAACCTTTACTCAAGTTCCTCCCTTAAAACACTGTCCACCTTCATAGTTAATTCCTATATACAAACTTGATAATGATGATTTAAATTAAATACTAACAATTATCCAAGTCCTCTTTGAAGCAAAATGTCCCTTCAAATTCTCCATTTCAGGCCTAAAAGTGATCACAGAAATTCTTACAAACTTTGCAACTCCTATTTTAAACCAATTTATAGAACATCAAACAAACTTCAATTTATCCAAAAATAACAGAAAAATTGCTGTTAGAAAAGTTATTAAAAAAACTATAAATTATAAACTCCATTGTCCTTGAAATTAATTTTTATTTCTACCGATGAATCCTTCAACACTTTTTCTCTCAAAAAAAGGGAAACTTCTATACCCTCTCCCAATACTTCTATCACACAAGAAGATCATTCCATGGACATAGACCAATCAAATAAGGAGGCCTGTGACACTCCTGATGTCATTCAATGTACTCCTGAACCTGATCATTCTCATACTGACTCCATAGTAGGCAATAATTTCAAAAATAGTTCAAATGAAATCACTAATTAAGATCAATCCCTCCCATTACTTAGCATTAACTCGAGTATGGAAATTGATTTGCAGCAACAAAATCCCAATTATCAGTCATGGGCAAACAAAACAGAAAATTCTATTAATGAACATGATATTAGAACCTCAAACTCTCCTAATCATAATCAAATAATATCCAAAGTAGTTGATATAATTACTAGCACACCTAGAGATCCCAAAGCTTTAGTTAAATTGTACATCAAAATTAGAGATCTCCCAACAATTCCATCACCAAAATTACTATTCACGATTATTACCAAATTGTCATATAGAGGCAGATCATTCTTCCATTCTTTTACTCAAATAAATGAAATTAAAGAAAACCATCAAAATGAATATAAAGCTGTGGAAAAGAAGTTTCATAACAACTATATGAACAAATACAATATCGACTACATTGATCGGATCATGAAGAAAAAGATCTGAATCATCCTTAATAAATCTATTTTGGCTATATTTCTTAGGCCAAACAATCTTTCTATTTTTCGTCACTGGCAGATAGCTGAGTTACTTGAATTTGGTTTCAACTTTTTTATCAATCCTACTTTAGAAAAAATTGATTACAAGAAAATTATGGCTCAGATTGAGGAACAAATAAAAAATAAACTTTCTATTCTCTCTACAAATCCTCTGATATACCCCCAAGAATCCAAATAAAACTTTCCCATCCTTTGCCCCTAAATAGTCCCAGTCTTACAGGTGCTACAGCCAAAGCTTTTAGGAGCTTCTATAACTTTGATCTCCTACTCAACAATTATTTCAAACAACGTTCTAACCTATCTGAAGATCAAAACAACCTTCCAAAAGAACTACAAATGGAATTTCCTATTAAAGAAAAATCCAAACTCTAAACCTTAAAAGATCTGATTAAGCCACTCAGGGAATTATACTATGTTCCTTCAAAACTTCCAGACTCATACTTCGACCTTCCTCCACCAAAATCTCCACTTTCAGACTCATATTAACAGCTTTCTGAAAAGTTAGCAATTATGTTTCCCATTTCAAATGATCCAACACAAATTCAGCATACAATTAATAACCTTAGATAACACAATTACGCAGTCCAATTTCTGCCAAATAATTATCTTATCAAAAAAACTTTCACTTTTATCTCCACATTGATATAGTGAGAACACTGATATCTCACTCCCTATTACATATCAAGACTAAGTTAGCATGTTACTTCAACAACTTTCTCTATACTACTCTTATTCTCTTCCTTTAAATTCAAAATGGATTGATCCATCACTTAAACAATTTGACTTGTTCTCCAATTCCCACTAACTTCTTAGTTATCGAACAAACATTTGATATCACCAAAGACTTGCTTGATTGAAATAATCCATCCTTCAACAAACATATTAAAAAAATCAAATCCTTATTTTATGATGCAATTCCCAGAGATTGGATTACTCCTTATCTCTCAGAACTTCCAAGTATTGAATTAACTACATTGCAATGGATCTTTCTATTAAAGATAATGAAAATTTTAATACAAACCTAACAATCCTTAAAGATCTTTTCTACTTCTGTATCCTCCCTGACGAATTTATAGTAGAGTCAGATTTGCCCGATCCCAAAGCAACTCTTCTTCTCAAGTTTTACTAATAATAGAATCCATACTTAATAATAGTCATTTCTTACAAACTTTCATATCATTACCATCCCATGAATATTCTTCCGATATCTTATCACCTACTCACATATCTAATTCCAAAAACCCATCTACACAATTAACACCTAAGTTACCAAAAACATTAAAAAACCTTCTTACAATCTTTGTTCTAAATACCCAAGCATACCTTACAAAAACCTCTATCTTAAAAACTTTACAATTACACAATTATATCTACTATACCTATCAATTCCCCCAGTAATGGTGTATGCCTACTTATTTCAAAAAACCTATCATGTCATATTTTTAAAACATATACTGAAAATGAATTTTGATATATAGCTTATTTAAAATTCAAGCCCAAAATAGATATTATTATTGTAGCTCTTTACTTACCATACGATAATGACCTTAGAGAGAAAGCTTTATTTTCTTTCAATAACATACTATTATTACACCCAGAAGCTGAATTCATAATCGGAGGGAACTTTAACATATATCTTTTAAAAGTTCCAGTCATAAATGTTCCAACAAACAATCAGAAAAGGAAAATCTATTAATACTTAAAAAATATGATTTATATAGCAAAAGCATTAAAAAAGATCATCTCTTCACTCATTATACAACAACAAGCACCTCAAGGATTGACCAGTTATGGATCACACCCAACTTGGCCAGCAAAATATTAAGTTACAATGTTACAGAAAATAATGTCATATCAACAGATCATAAAATGATCAATACCTGCTTCCAATGGTTTGAATACAAATCACAACGCATCTTCTTTTCACAAGAACTTATCAATTTAACAAAGCCACTAAAGAACAGATAAAATCATTACAAGAAGATATTGACCTATACCTTCTCAATGACTCTCATCCTACATGAAATTCACTCAAAACTGCCATAAAAAAAGCATTAAACTCAAATATTCCTGTGAGAAAACAACAAACTTCATCGAAACCTTAACAAGTATCTCCAGAAATAAATAAAGTAATCAAACAAATCAAGTTAGTCCTGCAAAAATCAAAAGCATCAGGAAGAAATGTAAAATCTCTTCAGCAACCAGCCAAAAGTTTTTACAACAAAATTTCAACACTTCTATCCAGCCCTAAATCTCTTTCTAAAATATTCAAACTGCTATTAAAGGAAAAACAAATTCAGATGGCAAAATACATCAGGGATTAAATCCAAAAAAACATTACCAATAATTTTATAAAATTTTGGTCCAAATCAAAACAATACATCAGAATGGCCATGGGTGCTCTTAAATCTTTCCTTGATTTATCAATCCTTCATGATAAAAATGAACTTCAAGATGATTCAGAGATCCTCAATGACATAATTATCAATTATTATCAGAACTATCTAACTCTAAAGAACTTTGAAATAGAGGACAAATGGGTTTCTGAATACAATCCCAAACAAAATATACAAAAAAACATATATTTCAACTTGATGAAGAAAATCACACTAGAAGAATTTATATTAACAATTGCAACATTTCATGGAAATAAAGCTCCTGGTCCTACAAAAATTCTCTATGAACTATGGAAGCATATAGCTCAACCACACAAAAAATGATCATAAATCTCTTCAACGATATTTTGTCTAATAGCTACCCTCCTAAACATTGGAAAAGCTCTATCATCACACTTTTATCCAACAAGCTTATATGGTCCCATAGCCTAAGTGATACATATCCCATTGCCCTTATAAAAATAAGCAGAAAAATTTTTACAAAAATCTTAAATACTAGATTATCAAACATCATATTGAACAACAATATTCTTTCATCATCCAATTTTACTGATACAAAAAATCAAAGTACTTTGGAACCTATAGCTATCTTGAGATTCTTAATTAGCTTTTCATATAATATTAACAAACAATATTGGCTAGCATTATTCGATATTTCGAAAGCCTATGACTTTGTTAATTTAAAAAGCTTGAAACTAGCCCTCATTCAAATAAAGACTCCAACAAGTTTTAACAACCTAATTCTAAATTTTCTAAAAAATCACTCGATCCAATTCATTGTACATTACAGCTTAACTCCTCAAATAGTAGTATCCCAAGGACTGGATCAAGATAAAACAATAGCTCCACTACTTTGGACAATATTTTATAATCTGTCATCTCCAGAATTCACAATACTCTAACATAGTTAGACAAAATATTTGCATATATTAATGATGTAGCAATATTCTCTCATTTCTTAGAATCATTACAGTCAGCAACAGATATTTTTATATTATTTTTAAAAATGAACCATATAACATGCAACAAAACAAAAACTAATCTAATTATCAATCACTCCATGAAAAGTGATAAAAGAAAACAAAGTCTAATGGTAGAGAGTACACATATCACACCAAAACCTTTCAACCATCCAATCAAATACTTAGGGATATATTTATCCAGAAAATCTTCAGACATGGTTACGAAAAAAAACCTACTAGATAAAACTAATAAATTTTCCAAATGCATATCATAACAAAAGCAATGAAATGGCTCTATCATCAAGCAGATCTCTCAATGGATTATCCCGGCTCAACTTGAATATGCTCTTCAGATAACCTTAACTAAAAAAAAGTAATCTTAACAAATTACAAGTGACAACAAACAAAGCAATTAAAACAAAACTAGGTGTTAAACGTATCATTACCAATAAGATGGTCTATTCTCAAGCAGGCTTGAATCTTATCTTACTAAGTGATCGCAAAAATCAAACCCTCATCAAGCTTCTGGTTACAATCTTAGCAAGTCTAATCACTTTTCTATTTATTAAAAAAGATATTCACTCAATTCAGGCCAGCACAGCCATCTGGGAATACCCCATATACAAACCCTACTTATTCAAATCTTTATGAATTATTGAAGCTGCCTCACTCTTATATAAATATCACATCAATATTTGTTCACTGGAATACCCTTTCAAGATTGATAATCCATACCTCTCAATAGGATTACATACTAGTATTTCAAAAATAACAGTACTTTACTTATATAGACAGAATATGAAGTCAATCAAATAATTCTTTTGCTTCAACTCTACAGTCAAAAATTCATGGAATAAATTCTATACAAAAGTCAGGAAGATTAATTCAGAACCAATACTTACAGGGTTCTCAAATCTAACCAATATATCTCCACCTATCAATGGTAACATACTTCTGAAACCTAATCTGACTCCATTATTTTGGGCTTTCAATACAACAAATCAATTACAGAATTCATAAAATCACAGAAAAATAACAGAGACTTATTAACTATCAAAAGGCATTATCATATACTTGAACCCTATACACATTACATAATACCATGCTGTTGCTCCTCTCAGCCGTATATAGTTTTTTGATTTATAACTAAAGTTGTTTCACTTTGGCATAAGAAAAACAATAATTCCTTTCAACTACTGAATAATTTAGAAGAAATCAAAGTTCAACTTATATTAAAACAACCCCCCTACCTTCTATAATTATTTCATCTGATCAGACTCAAATGCTAAATATTCTTAATAAGATAACTATAACTTTGCAACAGCAACTTATTTGTCTAGAAAAATCAACAACCCAAATATTTTTCTCCAACCTCTCTAATTCACCAAATGAAATCTGAACCATACTACTAAATCAAATCAAAACTGCTGATCCAAATATAACTATTAAATGTTACCTTTTTACAAATCTTTTGTCTTCTCTTCCCTCATATATAAACAAACAGATTAGAGTCTTCTACAGTCACTTTATTAATATTGTCAAAATCTGGTGAAAACAAAAAATATTACAATAGAGTTCTTAAAAGAAAAAAACTCAATCGAACCACTAGTTAACAACCCAATCTCATCATTTCCACTTATCAACACTAATAGTTACAATTTGTTCCCTAGTATTAATAACAAAATAATCACTAGCATTATATACTAGATCAAATTCATTAATAATTTCTGCAACTTAATTATATCCACTCTTAGTATCAACATGTTTCATAAATCTGAATCCATTGATGAACTTAAGCTACTTAAACTAGCAAACAAATAATGCTGGGCTGCTAACAAAACAAAATTCAGAACTTTAATAACATTTCAAACAAAATTACTCCTGAATTTTTTACCCATAAGAACCAAACTCAATAAACAATATCTACTACTTTATCCAAACACAAAATGTTCTCAATGCGAATATTTTATAGAGGATCAAATCCATGTTTTTATATGTAATGAAAATTACGAATTTTTGAATCAAAAAGCAAAAAAACTTGTCACTTTTTTTAAAGACCTAATCAATAAGCAGACAATAAAAAGTTCTTCAACAAGTAACCTTAATCATCTCCACTAGCTTAATAATGGTGTTTTATTACTCAAAATAGCATTAGGAGCTTCCAATCAATTCTCTAATTAACTTAACAAACCAAAATACAAAGTACAACTAGCCAATAAATCCCTCAAAATTCTCAACAAGATATGAAAATGGCAATCTGCCATAGTAAACACAGCTCTTCTAAATGAAATAAAATGGAAACCCATCAAAGCAACACCTTTTATCTCTAGTAACAATAACAATAACTACAAAGATTTTCTTCTCAAACAAATAATACAAATATCAAATCATTATAATAACTCTACTAACTTATCTATTTTTACTCCATTAATAATATCATCATTTTTAGATAAGCATTAGCCATTCAATCTTTGCATGATGTACCTAGTTAATGATTGGTAGTCTGTTATGGAAAGTAAATCGCAATAGGCTATAGTTAATTTACAATATAAAGACTATTAATATCAAGCTAATGAATTAAATTTCTAATAAAAGCCCATATTTAATGCTCATTTGTGATAATATATATATATATATATATATTACAATCACATTTTTCAAATTACTTGACAAATAAAATAAGAAATCAATAATATATAATATCTATAAATAATTATAATTTTTATTCATATGTTTAAATACTATCTTAATATCTCATATAAATATAATATAAAAAAGGCTTTATAAAAATTTAAGATTAATTCATATACAGAATCAATAATATTTGAAATTGTATTGTTTTGATTAATACTCATGATAATTAAGTAAAATTCAATATTGATCAAAATAAAAATAATCAAAAGAAAAATAAAAATATTCATATTTATATATTGATAAAATCTTTATTCTTCTTTATAATCTTGAATAATACCATCTTATATTTCTTTTTGGTCTTGAATAATTTGATCAATTATAGCCTTGTATTCTTCTTATATTTTCCTTTGATCTTAAAAAATTCATTTCCATTTTTCTTTTTAATTTTGAAAAATATCTTTAATTATCTTCTCAAAAAACTTTTCTTTCCTTTTATCTTTTCTTGTGTTTTCTCTTCCTTTTACTTTTAAGATAATTTACTTGATTCACAATGATACGAGTCATCTTCAAAACCCCATTATTCAATATCTTATAACAAAAAACATTAATAATTTATAATATTATATGCTACAAATATTCACATATTCAATTGTTTCAATTAGCAAGCATCAAGTAAATACTAAAGATTTTGCCATCTTTTCTAATTAACAATTTACAGTATATAAAAAATTTATGTATATCTTATAGTTTTATAATAATTTTATATTATATAATTAATAAAAAAAATAATAATTATATTAGTAGTTTGACAAATTAAAATTATTAATGAATTCTAATTTAGTTAATTTTTTCTTTTTTAATCACCTTATCAATATTCGAATCAATAATCATAAAATTGATATAATTATAATCTGGCTAAATATATATAATTTGATATGAACTCTGATACAACTGATTTGCCATACTAAACAATTTAACCAGTTTGACTCTATTCTTATTTTGTTTCTTTATATCTTCAAATTTTATAGGTTGAAATATCTCAATCTTACTTAAATCTAACTCTAATCCTTGAATCAAATCTAAATATTTCTCAAAAAATAAATGAATTCTTATTGCTATCATTGATATTTCAATTCTTCTTGATCTGAAATGTCTCCAAATAATTATTTATCAGGTTTTCATAAAGCATTTTAATAATTATATGTGTATCTTTGATTTCTTTTTTTTTTTTATTATGACCCTCTGTCAGGCTAGTTATTTGTGCTTTATTAAATAATTGTAAGCTGTACATTATATATGTGATGCTAAAGCTAAATCTCTAACTAACTCACTTGTCAAAGTCTTATATTTATCTAGGACTCTAAGT
>CAJVPT010004473.1:0-13423 GCA_910592055.1 Acaulospora colombiana | reverse complement strand
ATAATAGTTACATATGATAAGCTAGGATTATAGAATATTCTAGAGTACTTTATGCTAAGTTTGCTAATAGCAAAATCGACCATCAATGTTTTAGAAGTGTTTTGAAAGATCTTTACTTTCAGGTGACCAAAAAGATTGTGATATATTGATCTGAGGTACTGGGATCATCCTGAATACTAGGGAGATTATATGGCAAAATTTTATAGTTCAACAATATATATTATCCCTCATAAGGAATATATCAACTTTGAGGAAAAATGGATGATTCATATCAATATAGAAACTATTAGAACTATATTCATCTGTTATGAGCCTGAGAATAATAAAATTAATAAAATTATTAAACAGTGTAATTTACAATCATTGTGTCTATATGGAAGCTATAATACTATCACTGATTTAATTATATGAGTAGTACTATAAATATATCCAAGTAAAATCATGAAATATTTCTAGAAATTCACATATATTAAAAAAAAGAGACCATATAATAATTTGCTTCTCATTAGTACAAGATCTGAATAATGTTTTAAAACAGCATATATTTATTTATAATCATAAACTTACTTGAAATGCTAGAGAATATTTTAAACAAAAACAAAACTATTCTCAAGAAAGACAAGATTGCATTAGCAAAGTACTAGGGAGCACTTTAAAAAATAAATGGTACAAGATGAAGAATTGACTTATACAAAAAGTAATGAAAATAATGAAGATAAAGTTCACTTCAAAACAATATACAGCAAACTTTATTTAAGACAATTGAATCAAACTGATATCAAAAGCAATACTAGAATCAATTAATATACAACATCTGAAAATGAAGTAGAAATAAAAAGAGATTCTAAAAAAAGAATAGATCTAGAAAGAAGGAAAAAAAGAAAAAGACGTAACTTCCAAGACAACAAACATATTACTAGAATAATAGAAACTTCCAACATTTTGTCACTAGTAATAACAGGGAGCCAATTAAACATTGTTATAGAAGAAGTTAGCATGATAAATCTAAAAGTTTCTATCTCAAAAGTAAAAGTGTTCAAAATCCCCTTTATTAGACCCTAAACAATCTCAAATAACTAAATAATAGAATAAATCTAATTGAAGAAAAAACAGGTAGTCAGAACAGGATAAGAGGGAGATGATAAAATAATCACTTCTGAAATTAGTACTAGTTCAATCAATATATACTAGAAGAGAGTTTGATTTACAAAAAGAATTTGGCTCATCCTGGAGAAAAGGTACAATCCCAAAAGAAACAGCAGACATCAATATAACTTCTCCTTATATAATATATAATATATTACTGAATGACTTTATAAGTACACTAAAAAAAAAACACTATCAATATAATTGAAAAAGAATACACACTATATAACAAATATACTATAAATAACTCTTTACTAGCCAATACAATTTCAGTTGGAATACACAATGTCAGAGGGATTAATACCACCTGGATCAACAAAGGCTATACAAATTCTTATAAGAACTTGATATAAATATCCTAGATATTTGTGAAACCAAGCTAACAAATGAAGCAGTGGAGTTTGCCTTTACTTCACAACAAATACACAAGTTTTTTCACAATAGCAATGATGAAAAATTCAGAAGATCTGAGGTGGAACTTCTCATCAACAAGAACATTAAAAAAAAGTTAGAATCTATAGAAAAAATAAAAGATTACATAATAGAAGCCAACTTTTTATCAACAAGATGTAAGCTTTGTATTTATCAAGTATATCTGCTATCAGAAAAAACTATAAGTAGATGGTTACAACAATTATTTCAAAATAAAATCCTAAACAAGCAAAGAAATAACTTTAAGATTATAATCATAGAAGATTTCAATGCAGTTATTAATTCATTAGCAGATCGGTTACTTTCTAATAAAACAATACTTAGATATAGAAAAATTAAAATAGGACTTTTCAATTTTCTAGAAAACTGGAACTATATTAATGTTCAAAACTCCTGGGAAGAAAGCATTACATTTACATGGACAAACAATATATCATATAGTTGAATTGACTATATCTGATTATTATCAAAAATCAGTCTAAACAATATATGCAAATTTAAAAATATTTTAGTAAAAATATTATCAGGTAGTAATCATATTTTATTGTAACAAAAATGACAACAAACAATCTACTTGCTCAAGAATAATATAAATCAAAAGGCAAGAAAATATCTGACCAAGTAAATTTTATAGTCAAACAATAGGAGAAATTCAAATTCTGAATAGAAAGCAAGTTTTTAGAGATCAATTTCCAATCTCCCTAGTTAAGAGTAATAAATGATTCTCAAGAACTTGATAAGGCCTGGCATAATTTTGAGTCAATAATTATCAAAAGTATATATAAGTGCCTTAAAAAAAAAAGAATTTACTCTATTCCTAATATGAGAAAAGAAGTGAAGCTTGGATCTGCAATTCCAAAGGAAGACTTCGAAATCTATAGAGAAGCTAATAAGATTCATTTTCTTCTAAAGAAATTACAAGCCAAATAGAATGTTAAAATTCTAAAGGATATAGAAAAAACTACCTAAAAATTAAAAAGTCTTGATAAATCTATCAGTAAAAAAATAGTTCCTAAATACTAACTATTTGTTTAGATTATGATAGGTTTCTTAAGAGAATTTTGGAGTCCAACGAAGCCCTCATAAGAAAATAGATCAGTTGCTAGAATGGCAAAAAAGTGTAAAGGATAAGGTCACCCACCTCGAAAATGAAATTTACGCGAGTACATATTTAATTACCAAACAAGAATTTATTGATGTAAGTTATAAGTTAAAAAACTTCAGAGAACTTCAATAATATATTTGATATTTTATTAGAAGGCGGTCAAGGGAATTGCGAAAGAATTGTTTAAAGAAAGAATATATGTGGAATCTGAAGACTTTCGCAAGAAAACCAAGGAATTTTTCCAGAGAGAACATTCGGAGTTTTACGAAGGACTTTCAAGAAAACGATGGAAAACATACTATGAAAAATATATTCGACAAGAAGTAAGTTCAATAAATTATATGTGTTTATTTTAAATTATTAATGCTCTAATTTTATTTAATAGCCATTAAGCAATACAGATCTATCTATGGAACTACAGCTTTGAAGGTTCGTGATGTCATGTTTTCAGTTTTTGGTGAAGGATCACTCGATATAATTAACATCAGTACATCGGCCACTGAAATTATAACATGGAAGCAGTCACGCAAGACAGTTAAATGTTACAATAATCTTTACAAACTTCCGAAAGGGGAAAATCAGAACATAATGGTACGCATTCTCGAAAAAGTTTGGCCAAGAGAAGATCTCTCCACCGAATAAATGGCATTTGCTATCGCAATTTGCCAATCTGTTCTAAATCCATATAACAAAATAATTACTATAAATGAAGTAGTATTAAAAGTAAAAATTAAGAAATATAAGGTAAGCTTTGAAGTTCTTCGAAGGTCTTTGGAAATGTAAAACATTTACTAATATATATTTTTAAGAAAAAATTATAAGAGAAATCAGATTCGCGGAAGGAGATTCTAGCAACGAAGATGGATCCGATGACAAACCAATAAGTGATAATAGTGAAATAGAAGTTCTAAAAGCTCCAAAGGTATCTGAAAATAATGAAAATGATCCAGAGTCAAACGATGAAAATTTATCATTGAAGAGAAATCCTTCGACAATAAGCAAAACAAAACAATAAATATGTAATGCGAAATAAATTTAATAAATAATCTTTAAATATAAATAATTATTTGAATAAAATTTTTAATAATATTTATATATAATTTAATATAAATGTATTTTATCATATTTAAAATTTTTCAATAATCTCTGGATATTATATAAAAATTTTTATTATAATCTTCAGAGATTTTTGAAAAATTTTTTATATAACTTTTACTTTGGAGACTTCTAACAATGCCAGAAGTCTTCCGGAGATTTATACCCAAAGATTTCCAGAGATCTTTGCTTAAAAAATTTCTTGATGTATAATCTAACAACTATATTCAAGAAAGTTTTTAAGAACAAAGCTTTAATCTATAGAACAATTTTAAATAGTTATATCTATAACAAAGAAATATATAGTCCTAAAAGTATTTGGGAAATAAGTTTAAAAGCCATATATCAGTACTATTCTGTCAACTTAATAGCAGTGAAGTCTCTGGTATGAGAACCATAATTCAATTGAAACAGAGCCAGATTAAAAGCTGAGAATCTGAAAATATTTTTGATAATTCTATAGACTCTCAAAGGTAATCTGACAGCTATAATATTGGCCATGGTCAAAAAATCTACAGATTATATTTCAAAGTTGAAGATGGAAGAAAATTTTTAATTACTAGGGAAGTATTCTATTTATCAAGTCAATTCTACAAAATAATAGAGAATATGAAAAAACCATTTCATCACTATGTAAGTATAATTATGTTTCTGGATCAAATTATTAATAAAACTATAATGACACTCAAAAAATAAAGAGCAACACAGATTCTCTTTAGCAAGTACAAAGAACCAGTATTCTCTTGATACAAAAAAATCCATAAAAATGCAATAGAGAATCAAGATCACTGAAAAATTATTATATGAACTAAATTAGATAGATTGTAACATGCAAATTGAAATATTTCTAGCATATTCAGATAAGAGAAAAACATACTGGGCAGTTCACTTTAACTCTTTAACTAATATATTAGAAAAGACGTTATTCTCAAGCAACAAAATCCAGTTCATCCATATTAGTTATTATATAACTTTACTAGAAACCATATCTTACTTCAATCAGATAGATCATCTCAAGTATTAGAAGTAGTTCTATTACTAATTTGACTCCTTCCACAACTAAATAGTGTTAACCTATCCAATAACCTCCAAATTAAATAAATAGATGGGACAACTATAGTAATAATCCATTTTAAGTTAAGGGAGAATACCTCAGTCATAATATACTAAAGTTAATAGTTCAAGGATAGTAGAGATTATACAAATACATTGAAAGAGGTTTTGAGTGATTTGATTTAATTAAAAGTTTATTAGAGATATATAATGTCAAGGATAAGAGAATTCAATAGATAAAACCTTGGATTAACTACTTTGGACAGCTGGCCTTTATATATAGTACATAATTGAATATTAATTATTTGATGACCAAAGTGACCAAAGTGACTAAATCTGCCAGATTTGTCAAATCAGGCCAATATACCAGATTTGCTTACTTGGATAACTTGCTAATTAAATATAGATAAGATATAAAAATTAAATAATAAAATTAAATAATGCGTATTACGTCAATTACTACTTTTCTCTAATGATTGGATCTATTCTATAAATCAATAAAACACACCTTGTATCATATGTGTCATATGATCTAAAAATAGAACTAAAGTAATATGATAGACAAGAACTATAGATAATAATTAAAGAAAAATATAACTAATAATTAAGGCAAACATTTCCCCTATACTTAAGTGATAATTTCCACGAATCAAGAATTCACAAGAAATTGATATTCACTGAACTTTAACTTGGTAATCATAGTCAAAGTTGTATTCCTTGTTCTTCAAATTTGTTCAATCTCAGACCTTTCAAAGAGACTATAAGTACGGCGGCATCCAGTAAGATGATATTTAGTCAGGTGTTTATTCAAATAGGATTGTTATGATTGATTAACAATTCCTTTCAATAATTCTCCTAGATAGTATGCATAGACCAAGTAAAGAATTCTGTTTTTCATATGGATAACACATTGCATATACTTGTATATTTGTAAGACCTGATTTTCAATAAGTTGAAGTAAATCATATGGTATTGGGGTTACTTGTACAAATTTAGAAATTGTGATCAGAAGATTCTTCAAAATTAGGTCCTAAATAGTAGTTATGATAATTTTTGCATGAGTATAATAATCCTTTTTGATGCAAACTGGTAGGCAATGGGGCTTCTTATATAATTGTTGAAGTGGTACGATCATTCATATTCCCCTATTTAATATGAAAATTTTTCTTGGTTTTTCGAGTATCCCTTATATTTCTTTTATTATCATGCCAAAAGAAACCAGAGCTGCTAAAGCACAAAGACTCACTCACTCAGGAAGGATAGGTCCTTTGTGGACAACTGTCATCACTCTCCAGAAAAGTGTCAAATATTTGGAGAAACAAATACATCATGGTAAGTGGTTCCAGGCTAATCTTCCAGAAGAAATCCATCGTTGAAGAGGGGGATAAAGCAGTTGATCTTCAGAAGTTCCACTTCAACTAGAGTTAGAGAGTTAGAGTTGGAAAACCAGAACTTGTAGCAAAGGGTCATCAGGTTTGGTGTCCTGTTGGTTCAGTTAAATGTTTCTATTCCTGCTCCTTTAGATAAAACCTTTTTCTCACTTGAGCTTTGAGTTTTTTGTTTTTTTTTTTTCATATTTTTACTTGTTCACTTATAAATACTTTACCTTGAAATTATGCAATAATCACTGAGAGCCCTGGGGCCAGCTGTAATAGTGGTGAGAGCTCAGGGGCCATCACTATTACATTGTATATTTCTTCTTTCAGTTTTCAATATATATAGTATGTTTCCATTTTTTACAGTCAAGATATGGTTTCAGCAAAACCAAGTTGAGAGGAGTAGCTGGAACTTTTTTATCTATCATTATAAGTTTAAAAGCTCCATTTCCCAAGTTATCATGTATAAAGTAAGATTCTTTCCATTTTTATTTGAGTTTTCTAGTAAAGTGTTTGTCTCTGATAGTATTATAGACTAATACTTTGTTCCCAATTTTGAAGTTCCTTGGCTTTTTCAACTTTAGATCAAATCTTTCCTTTTGTTTTCTTTGGGCTTTTAGAATATTTTTTTGGACAGTTCCTTGGGCAGTTGGCAGGGTTTCAGTCAGTTGATAAAGTTAGGTCAAGATATTTCCTTTCATTACTTCATCTATTTCCATGTGAGGTATTTGAAAGTTGCAACCATAAACCAGATAGAAGGGGATAAATTTGATAGATAGAAGCTTGTTTTGATGTATGCTAAGCAAATAATGTTGATGCAATAAATTTATTCCAATCCTCCTTTTCTTCAGTTATTTTTACTAGAGATTCACATAGAGTCCTATTGAAGCACTTCACTAGTCTATTTATTTGTGAGTGGTATAGGATAGAATAAAGATGTTGTATTTAAAATTTTCCCAATAAAGCTTCAACTATTTCATTCCTAAAATGTGTTTCATAATCAAAAAGTATGTATTTTGAATATCTATGTCTACAAATAATAACTTGATAAATAAAATTTGCAACTCACTATTCTGTGGCATGGGAAATTGTTTCAGCTTCAGACTATTTTGTAAAGTAGTCAGTTACAATTATGATATATTTGTTTCCCTTGCTTGTGAATGGCAGGGGTTCCACAATATAAATGTCTATTTTAAAAAAAGGATCATCAACTGTGATTGGATATAAGGGTTCAAGGGTCTTGAATTTGCCTCATTGTTGACATTGGTCACAGGTATTGATATAATACTTTACATATTCAAATATTTGAGGCCAGTAATATTGATTACGTAATTTTTCAAAGACCTTGTCTACACCAATATAAGCTTCAGTGGAATAGTTGTGCAGTAAGTATAAGATTGGTTTCACTTCATATTTTTGAATCATATAGAGTAATTAATTCCTTGTTTTCCTGCAATGATTTTTTTTATAGAGTTGACTGTTTTTCACTTGATAGTATTGTGTTTTAGAGATAAGTTGCTTTTATTGTTTGTTGTTAAAAGTATCAGGTAATTTGTTGTATTGAGGATAGTTTTTGAGATGATTATAATGTTGAAATTCCATTTTGATAAGATAGATTGTGTTGTTATCCAGAATGCCAACTACCTGGGCTGGAAATTATTTAGTGTCAGATTTCACTTGTGATTGCTGACTTTGAATTAATTTTGGATGGATGTAGACTTAAAGTTGTAGAAGATTAGTTCATTTATATCATATATCCTAGACATGACATCAGCATTGTTGTGTTTTTCTCCAGTTCTGTGTTTGATAGTGAAGTTATAGGATTTCAAGCGGAGTATTCATCTTATATGTTGTCTTTAAGTTCAGTTGTTTTCAACCATTGAAGAGCAGAGGGGTCAGTAATCAAGAAGAAATATTGAGTCCCTAGATATTGGTGAAAGTGTTCAATAGCCCAAATAACTGCAAGACATTTCAATTCAATAGCAAAATAGTTTTGCATAGCTTTATTGAGACTGTGGCTAGTATAGGCAATTGCATACTCCTTTTTTCATTCTTTTGTATCAAAACAGCATTAATATCAGTTCCAGAGGCATTAGTATGAAGATAGAAGACCTTGGAAAAGTCTGGATATCTCAAAACAGGAAATAAGGTTAAGAGTCACTTCAGAGTTTCAAAGGCTTGCTAATGATCATCCATCCATTCAAAGGGATATCCTTTTTTAAGAAAGAATTCAGACGGTGGGCAATATAAGAGAAGTTTTTAATGAACTTCCTATAATAAGAGGCAAGTTCAAGAATTTTTCTCAATTGTCTAATAGTAGTGGGCCTTGGAAATTCCTTAACTTTCCAATTTTGTTATCATCAGGTTGGATTTCTTTGCAGTTAATTATGTGACCAAGTAATTTTACTTGCAATAAAAAGAAATACCATTTTTCAGAATTCAATATCAGAGAGGCTTTCCTGAGAGTATCCAAGATAATAAGAGCATGCTAATAGTGGAGTTCAAAGGTGATAGAAAAGATAGTAATGTTATTAAGGTAAACTTCAACAAATTACTACAGTAGGAAGTCAATACTTTGTTTATTAGTCACTGAAAAGTTGCGGAGTATTGTAAAGACCAAAAGGCATAACATTGAATTCATATAGGCCATATTTTGTTGTGAATGCTGTTTTATGTTTGTTCCTATCACTCATTGCTACTTGCCAATATCCACTTGCTAGATCAAGGCAGGTAAACCATTGAGCACCATTGAAGGTTTCCAAAATATTATCAACAATCAGCATGGGATAGACATCCTTTTCAGTAATTGTATTGAGTTTCCTATAATTAATACAGAAGCACTGCTTATTATTTTTCTTGGGTACTATAACAACAGGGGAAGACCAGGAACTGTTAGTAGGATTGATGATTCTTTGTTACAGTATTTCTTCAATTTCCTTTTTAATGAATTCCTGTTGATTGGATGAGGCTTTATATGGTCACTATTTGATTGGAGTAGCATTTCTAGTATTAATACTATGGGTAACTACTATAGTCCTTCCTAGATTACTTGTTTAGCCTTTCTTGAAGATATGATCAATAAAAACATTCTTATGATCAAATAGAATTTGTTAAACCTCAGCTTGTTGTTCCTTGATCAAGATTTCAATAGATGGTTCAGGACAGTCAGAGAGAAAGATGGCAGAGTTGTCATCCTCAGATTCATGAACAAGATTAGATATGTAGACCTCCTGTTTTTCAAGATCACTTTCGGATTCATATTCAATTTTATTCAAAAGTTCATCCTCATCATTTTCATAGTGAATATTACCTTGTGAAAGATGTGAAGAAGTATCAGTATGATGGGTAGTTTCTATAGCAATTGTTTTGTCCTTGTAAGTAATTTGAAAAATATAGTTCTCAAAATTCCAATTTGCCTTCATGTGATCCAGCCAAACAGTTTCCAGAAGAAGGGTCTTCTCACATAATTTAATTACTTGCAAGGTCACTAGTACAATCAAATCCTGGATAAATATTTTCAAAGAAGTTATTTGTTCAAGGGCCCTGGCTCATGTACCATTGGTAGTAATTATAATAGTTTTGAACTTGGTATTAATTTTCAATTCAATTTTCCTCATAAGTTTGTTAGTAATGATGCTGACAGCAGCACTAGAGTCAAGAATGGCCATCACAAGATTTCTTTTGATACAGACATACAGTAGTACCTGGCAGTTATGGTTTTCCTTAGATTATCAGAGGTAAGATAATTGGTTTCATAGATATCTTAGATCACTTAAGAATTTTTATCAAGTTTTTGTGCTTATTGGGATATTGCAACATTTGTCCCAGAGTAGCTTTGGCAGAAATATTTAAAATATCCTCAGAGATGTCATAGTTGGGCAGTTGGTCCACAATAGATAGTCTGGCTTTGATTTTGGCTTTTTGGGTTTGACAATAGGAGGGTTGCAATTATAGTACTTCAGGTTCAGAGTCATGAATTTCTCTTGGTGGGATCCTAAAAACTTTCCTGATGTGTAGATTTAATTTCTTATTTAATTCAGATTGTTTTTGCTTTTGCTTGGCCTCGCTCTTATTAATAGTATAGAATTGATTGCGCTGACCAATATAGACTTTCTTCTCATATTCAGATTCATTGAACTTCTTCTCAAATTTCTCAATGGTGAGATAATTCGAAGGTTCCTGAATTGAAAGAGTTTTCTTGAATCTTTTCAGACATACATTCCTTGGCCAGATGTTCTGGTTCATTGCATTTGAAACATACAAGTTGGAAAGAGTTAAACCTATTTATAGAGTTGGAGATAGGTTGCCTTGAATGATGGCCTTGTTTTTTTACTTGAGCAGAAAGAAGTTCTAATTTTTTAGTCAAGTTCAATTGGAGTTTTTCAAACTTTTTGGTAAAAACATCTATAGGGTTTTTAGATTTCAAAGAAGCCATTTTGATAAGTCATTGCAAGTTTTTGTGCAGCAATTACATCATTAGAATTGTTTATGAAAACAATTGGAGCCAAGTGTGGTAGCAATCCCTGATATAGTAGCAGAGTTGTGGGCTAGGACTTATATCACCTTCAATATTGACTTTTTTGAAAAGTTTTTTGAAAGTGGCATGATAAGTAGTCACAGATTCAGTTGGTCCTTGCCTATGTTTTTCAAGATCACATGTCTATTTATTGATCCATTGCTAGATATAAAACTGCTATTTGAATTCCTTAGAGATGGTCTTCCATTTTATGGCATTAGCATCAATATTATTATTCTCAAAATATATTATTTACTATTCCTCAGCTTCACCCTGGAATTAGGCATTAAGCATACAAATCAGTTTCTGCCTTTCTATTGATTAACTATCATAGTCTTTTCAAAAGAAGTCAACCAAGTAATAGGGTCCTGAGTTTAATTAATAGAGAAGGGTTCCATTTATAATATATTAGAGTGTAAATGCAAAGAATATTGTTCAAAATAATCATAGATGTTCTTGGGTGTTGCCATCATTATATGAGTATATGTATTATTAAGAGGGGTAGATATAGTAGATAGAATAGAAGAAGAAGAAGAAATAGAAATAGAAGAGTTAAAAAGTGATTCAAGATATAAGGGTTTGTTAAAAAATAAAAGGTTTTTAAATAATTGTAAGTTTGGGTGGGCTAAAAGAAAAGTGAGCTATTCAAGATATACAATCAACAGGTAAATTAAATGATTCAAGGGGATCAATAGTAAAGAAATTAAATTGTATAATAGAAGATAAGAATTTCAAATAAATGTTATCAAAGGAATAAATAGTAGAAACAGAAAGAACTTGATTAAAACAATATTGGATTACAAAAGTATAAGAAGTAGCAACAAATTCAATTTTGAATTAATTTCAAAAGTTTTTGAAAGTAGAAGATGGTTCCTGAGGTAGGTAGCAAATTAAACAAGAGTTGTCAATATAAGAAGGATAAATTTGATTGATGTTGATGTTTGGATATATTTTGTGAAAAGTATTATGTTATTGAATTATAAAATTTCGCCATATGATCTCCCTAGTACCCAGGATGATCCCAGTACCTCAGATCAACATATCACGATTCTTTTGGTTACCTAAAGTAAAGATCTTCCAGAACACTTCTAGAATATGAATAGTTGATTTTATTATTAGCAAACTTAACATAAAGTACTCTAGAATATTCTGTAGTTCTAATTTATCACATATAACTATTATTTTCGAAGGATATTTGAGTTCTGTTCAAAATAACATAGCTTAATAGTCCAGCAAAACTAATCGTATAACTATTACTATTATTTATCTTAGTTTATATTCTTAAATATCATATAACTCAATTATGTATTTAAAGGAGAAAATTCTTCTTTTGGAGACTCCTCAGAATTTATCCAACAATAAAATTACCTTTAACCTGAAATTATTGTCCTGCCTCTTCTATCCAAATCACCAATGATAAACCTCTTCATTTATTATTGTCAAAATTAGAAACTTTTGCATATTACGTTAGAAGTTTAACTTGATATTTCCCTGCACTAGTTCTCTGTCTCTATCTGATTCCAAAGAGGTGAATTGGATAAATTGACAAATTGGTGATGACTGTGAGATATACTCCTCCCATATTTTAAAGAAAAGAAGAAAAGCCTTGCTTAGTATTGGAAGTATTCACTGAAGGAAAATTCCAGTGATTCAGAATCCAAAGTCTAGCAAGTATCAAGAGAAAGAAACCTTGTATGAGCGAATTTAGTGATCACTTTGATAACAACCAGCTACATGACCAAGTATATCAGTTATTTCCTGAAGAAAACCTAAGGAAGGAATCTTGTCCAGACGAATCTTGTGAAACTTGTTATCCTTTACAATATCCTAATATTTATTTCCTATGATTTTGGAATTGGTATCAAATCCAATTCTTTGCTATTTTCTATACTTCTAAATCTCAATATTATTTTACCCAATTAATTAATAGTACTATTCATAATCAAAATCATATAGCTTGCCAATTAATTTTTAGTATTAGATATTCAAACATTCTAATCTTGATAGTATTCTTCCTAAAGTTATTTGTGCAATCAACTCTTTTGAATATTTTATTGATATTACATCTCCAATCTCTTTAGATGATTTTATATTCTCTCCTGTCCAACTCAATTTTAATTTACCACCTCATCCTTTTGACCTACAGAATAACCTTTTATATAATAGTGAAAACTTATATTTATCCTCTTTATTTAAAAACCCAAGTCCACAAGAAATATATCTTAATTTCGAAGATTTAAACTTAGAAACCCTTTTTCAAGAACCTCTTTCTATCAATACCAATATGATGAAAACAAATGACGAAATTTACAACTTAGTTAATGAGAATTTTCATAATACAGTTATAAAGGTAAAAGCCTTCTCTGGAGATGGTACTCAAGACCCAGTCGATTAGAGCAAGAAGTTTATCAAAACAGCTCAAATCAACAATTAGAAAGGTGAAAAACTCTATTGAATAATTAATGCCCATCTTATTGATAAACTGAAGAATGGTGGGATGCCTATTACAATGCTGCAATGGCAAGGGATACTATTATTAAAGCTCTTTTAACCCATTTTTGTTCCCAACAATGGATAAACAAATGGATTAGAGATTTGAAAGGAAAAAAACAAGGTTCCTATGAAACTGTAGACTCCTACTATACTGCTTTTAAAAAGTTATTGGCCAAGGCAGATATAGATGAAACCATGAATGACAAA